>CM055121.1:245084600-245352100 GCA_029206835.1 Rana muscosa | reverse complement strand
GATCCTTTAAGTAAATTTGTGGTTTTTTTTTTTTTTGTTTTTTTCATAACATTTTTTTGTTTTTAGTTTACAATCCTTATTGTGTGTTTTAATTGTAAGTGCTTTTAGAATGACATTTCTTTACAGGCTCTAACTGGGTTCTGCGGTTATGTTATTTAAAGCGTATTTAAATCCGGGAAAAAAATGAATCTATTGCAGTATACCAGTCCTTTGGATGTGGTTAGTACATTAGCGCTTTTTTTTTTTTTTTTCTTATATTTTTACATGCTGATCCTACAAATAACACGTTTCCTGTCCTAGAGTGACAACACTCTTACATTGGACTGTACCTATTGAGAAGCTGCATTGCCATCCTAGGCTACTCTCCTGATTTGGACTACAGCCTCCTCCCCCTCTCCCTATATTTACTATGTAGAGGGTTGTTGTTTTGTAGTTCACAGCAGATAGCTGAGAATGCTGATAACCACAAAGATTTCAGGTAGGGATGCACCAATATATCAGCTGCCGAAAATAGGATTACCGGCGTTTTGCTGATAGAAAAAAAAAAAGTGGAAAAAATGGCTGCTGAAAAACGCACTAGATTTTGCCTCTATTTTGTCGCTATTGTGCCGTTTTTATAGGTCATGTGAAATTGAAAAGGGTGCTTTTTTTTTTTTTTTTTTTGCTGCGTTTCCAATGCATTTCAATTGGGAGGTCTGTTTTTTGCTGCACTTCTTCTTTTTTGGTCATAAAAAAAAAAAAAATGCCGCAAGCAGGATTTTTAACACTGCAACGGACCAGTGTAAGGACCTACTGAGAATTTACAGGCATGCATTTTTCTTGAGCTTTTTTTTTTTTTTTTAACGTAACAGCGCTTCAAAAACAGACCTGTGTGAAGGCAGCCTATCAGCTGAAAAGGTGCCGATGGACGAAAGTGTATTCATATTACCGTATATACTCGGGTATAAGCCGAGGCACCTAATTTTACCACAAAAAACTGGGAAAACGTATTGACTCGAGTATAAGCCTAGGGTGTTAATCTGCATGCCTCACTGTGCCCGTGCCTCACTGTGCCCATGCCTAGACTGACGTTTAACATGGGAGTCTATGGAAGGGGTGCCCGGCTTTGAAAAATTGGTGCTCCCCTGCCATAGCTCCCCCAGACAACAAACTTTGTACACTTGTAGAGGAGATATGGGTCTACATGTGTGCCAAGATTCGGGTCCAGGGGACCTACGGCTGGCCAGTACCGGGTCCCCAAAGTCCGGGAGATCAGGCAAAAAAAGGTGACTTGAGTAGAAGCTTAGGGGGGGGGGGGATATATATACGGTAGTTTACATTCGTGATCTTAATTAAAAAGTCAATAAAATTTTATATTAAAAATGCATGTGTGTGTGTATATACATATCTATGTAGATATACATACTGGTATATAATTTTTTTTTTATTTAAAAAAAAAAATTATTGTGTCGTTTTTCGACAAGTGCATCCTAAATTTTCTATTTCGGTGCACCACTAATTTCAGGCTAATATAGAAAGTTATGATAAGAGAAGGTGTACCGCTCTGAAGGTTCCAAATCCCTCTGATTGCTCCCGCCCTGCTTCACTCACAGGTGCTGGCTCTGCTCTGATCCATGGAGAAAGAAAATTTCCTGGACTGCCGCACTCTGTTCAAACGTTTATTATGAAAAAGTAAAAATCCAAAAATATTCAAAAACCATCCAAAGCAATCAAACGTGAAGAAGTGGACATGCAGGGAACAAGGCTAACTCATAGCTATGATAAAGCATCATGTCTTGATGTGAAACGTATTAGTCTTGTTCCCTGCATGTCCACTTCTTCATGTTTGATTGCTTTGGATGGTTTTTGAATATTTTTGGATTTTTACTTTTTCATAATAAACGTTTGAACAGAGTGCAGAAGTCCGGGAAATTTTCTTTCTCCATAATATAGAAAGTTACAAGATTTCATACAGGATCAACAGGAATTTTTCTGTACAAGCAGAAAATGTACGTGGCCTGAAAAACAAAAACTAATAGTCACCACTTCCTAGGACTGATATCCTGCAATAATATAAATTTTTTGGTTTAAATATACTTTTATTTTATTTTTATAATTTTTTTTACTAAACTGAAAATGTCCATATATAAAAACCTATACCTACACTTGAGTTCAGAAAAAAAAAGGGAGCCGAGAGCTGAAGTTGCACTCCTGCAGAGCTCACTGATTGGAGGGAAGGGACACCCCCCCCCCCCCTTCACGCAGCACACAGGAACAGAGCTGAGGCTGTCAATCAGCTGGAGATCCTCCCCTGTCACTATTTTTCTCTTGGTGTCAGGAAAACTTGTTAGAATTGATTCATGCTGACAGCAGAGGAACAAAGCAGCAAACAAAAGTGACACTTATGGCTCTGGATGGAGACAAGTACACACTATAGAGCGATATGCTTTGCTCATACTTCATGGGTTATCCTCATTTTGTGGAGTGCTGTCAATCCAGAGCCGGTGTGCCCAGTCATAATACAACTGAAAAATGTTATCCAGCATCTTGTGTTTTTTTTTTCTTGACAGAAGTGCTAACCCTTTCCTGCTCCATACAAAACTAACTTTAGGGCTCCATGCACACTAGCGTTTTTTTATAAGCTCAAAAAACTAGAAGAAAGCGCTGATAATGGCATTTTTGTACTGGCTTCTAGCAGCATTTTTATTGGCTTTTAGGAGCATTAGTGTTTTTTTACAGTACATGAAGAAAAAAGAAACCGCTCGAAAAAAGCTGTCGGCATTTTAGAAGTGTTTTAGCATTTTTTTTGGCCAGGAAAACGCTTCCAAAAACTCTATAATTTTTTATAAATTTTTTTGCTCCTGCTGCTGAAGCTGAAAAAAATGTTAATGACCTAAAGTAGTGAGCATGGACCTAAGCAAATTGCTTTGTTGATCACACACCTTGCATTCCCTCTCCTTACTCCCTTTAATGTGGATTTAGTAGGTTGAACAGCCTGGTTTTGTTGAGAGAAGTATGTTTTAAAAAAAATAATAATAATAAATGAACATTTATACTCGCCTAGGTGGATGCAGCATCGATCCGATGCTTCATTTGTTCCCCGCAGCTTCTATGACCGCTAATGACTCAGTTCTCAGTCTTCAGTGAGCAGAGAGCTGGTTGTTGGTGACCGGCGCTGTGCTCTGCCCCTCCTCACTGGGGCACTGGACTGGGGAGGGGGCTGGCTCAGTCTCCCAGCAGCTCACTGAGAGGACAAGCCGGCTGCCAGTCCAGGCATCTGGATGGATCCTGACTGTAAAGTTGGGATTAATCCAAAACCTGGACCAGCTGAGTGGCGTCATGTGACAGTCGGGTTTATCCCGCCATCGATTTGAAAATGGGTCACAGGCTTGCAGAATTCACTGCACTTCTGGGATCCCCAGGAGAAGTATAGCCAAAATAGCTTTGGCTATACTTCTCCAAGTATGTGGCCAGCTTAAAGGAACAGAAAAACTAAATTATAGCATTAAAGATAAACTCCAGGCAAACCACTAAATACTCAGATGAAATACATATTGGAACAGTTTTACCAGCCAACGTACACAATTGTCAAAAGTATTGGGACACCTACCTTTACACACACATGAACTTTAATGGCATGCCAGTCTTAGTCTGTAGGGTTCAATATTGAGTTGGCCCACCCTTTGCAGCTATAACAGCTTCAACTCTTCTGGGAGGACTGTCCACAAGGCTTAGGAGTGTGTCTATGGGAATGTTTGACCATTCTTCCAGAATCGCATTTGTGAGGTCAGGCACTGATGTGGATGAGAAGGCCTGGCTCGCAGTCTCCACTCTAATTCATCCCTCAGGTGTTTTATCGGGTTGAGATCAGGACTGTGCAGGCCAGTCACGTTCCTCCACCCCAAACTCGCTCACCCATGTCTTTATGAAACTTGGTTTGTGCACTGGTCCAAATAATTTAGTAGAGGGGAGATTATGGTGGGGGGTTGTTTTTCTGGGGTTGGGCTTGGCCCCTTAATTCCAGTGAAGGGAACTCTTAAAGTGGTTGTAAAGACAGAAGTTATTTTTCATCTTAATGCGTTCTATGCATTAAGATAAAAAGCCTGATTTTATTTTATTTTTCTCTCTGCTGGGTTTTTAAGGAACACCTCTGCTAGGTCCTGTCCCTCCCCCAGTCTGTGATTGGATAATGAAACAAGAAGCAGCAGACTAATAAGCTTATCCTTCTGTCACTCTGCTCTCCCCTTCAATCATCAGCTTCTTAGGCAGCGTATGAGCATTGTAGCATAGCCGATTGGCAGTTTTTGTTGCTCCAATGTAATGTGGATTGCAAAGGTTGGACAGACTGCTTGCATGTAAGGAAATACGTGTGTGTATGTATGTATATGTGTGTGTGTGTGTATATGTATGTATGTATATATATATATATATATATATATATATATCTATATATATATATATATATATATATATATATCGTATCTCACAAAAGTGAGTACACCCCTCACATTTTTGAAAAAAATTATCTTTTCATGTGACAAGACTGAAGAATTGACAGTTTGTTACAATGTAAAGTAGTGAGTGTACGGCTTGTATAACAGTGTAACTTTGCCGTCCCCTCAAAATAACTCAACACACAGCCATTAACGTCTAAACTGCTAGCAACAAACGTGAGTACACCCCAATTAGCCATTTTCCCTCCTCGGTGTCATGTGACTCGTTGGCGTTACAAGGTCTCAGGTGTGAATGGAAAGCAGGTGTGTTAAATTTGGTGTTATCGCTCTCACTCTCTCATACTGGTCACTGAAAGTTCAACATGGCACCTCATGGCAAAGAACTCTCTGAGATTCTAAAAAAATAATTGTTGCTCTACATAAAGATGGCCTAGGCTATAAGAAGATTGCCAAGACCCTGAAACTAAGCTACAGCATGGTCCCCAACACCATACAGCGGTTTGACAGGACAGGTTCCACCCAGAACAGGCCTCGTCATGGTCGACCAAAGGAGTTGAGTGCACGTGTTCAGCGTCATATCCAGAGGCTGTCTTTGTAAAATAGAAGTATGAGAGCTGCCAGCATTGCTGCAGAGGTTGAATGGGTGTGTGTGTGTGTGTGGGGGGGGGGGTCAGCCTGTCAGTGCTCAGACCATACACTGCATCAAATGGTTCTGCATGGCTTTCATCCTAGAAGGAAGCCTCTTCTAAAGATGTTGCACAAAAAAGCCTGCAAACCGTTTGCTGAAGACAAGCAGACTAAGGACATGGATTACTGGAACCATGTTCTGTGGTCTGATGAGACCAAGATAAACTTATTTGGATCAGATGGTGTCCAGCGTGTGTGGCGGCAACCAGGTGAGGAGTACAAAGACAAGTGTGTCTTGCCTACAGTCAAGCATGGTGGTGGGAGTGTCATGTTCTGGGGCTGTATGAGTGCTGCCAACACTGGGGAGCTACAGTTCATTGAGGGAACCATGAATGCCAACATGTACTGGGACATACTGAAGAAGGGCATGATCCCCTCCTTTCGGAGACTGCGCTACAGGGCAGTATTCCAACATAACGACCCCAAACACACCTCCAAGATGACCACTGTCTGTCTTGCTAAAGAAGCTGAGGGTAAAGGTGATGGGCTGACCAAGCATGTCTCCAGACCTAAACCCTATTGAGCTTCTGTGGGGATCCTCAAACGGAAGGTGGAGGAGCGCAAGGTCTAACATCCACCAGCTCTGTGATGTCGTCATGAAGGAGTGGAAGAGGACTCCAGTGGCAACCTGTGAAGCTCTGGTGAACTCCATACCGAAGAGGGTTAAGGCAGTGCTGGAAAATAATGGTGGCCACACAAAATTTTGACACTTTGGTCCAATTTGGACATTTTCACTTAGGGGTGTACTCACTTTTGTTGCCAGTGGTTTAGACATTAATGGCTGTGTGTTGAGTTATTTTGAGGGGACAGAAAATTGATACTGTTATACAAGCTGTACACTCACTACTTTACATTGTAGCAAAGTGTCATCTCTTCAGTGTCACATGAAAAGATAGAATAAAATATTTACAAAAATGTGAGGGGTGTACTCACTTTTGTGATGGTGTGTGTATACATTTTTTTTTTTTTTTATCTGCCTGAAATTCATCTTTGCATTTGATGAGAGCTATTAATAACCTTTAAACCCATATATGTAGAAGTCCCTTTGCTTGTATAGAGATATTTGCCAAACCGTCCTGTATCGTGCTCTTCTGTGCAAAGTAATAAAAGCTCTCACAGAAAGCAGGTTACAATTTCTCTTTTTAAAGACCCTTTAATCTGCCTTGTGCTGTAGATTTATTGGTTATTTTTGAGAAAATAGGAAGCACAGTGCCCACTTTGCCATTCTGTGTTTTCTCTACCCGTGGAATAGAGGACATTCCTCTAATTGGATCTCATGGCACAGATAAGATGAGTGCTGGTACGCTGCCCAGTGTAGATTATTGTAATGAATGAATTGTTCTATTAGGATTACTATGAAATGGGTTTTAACAAGTACAGATTTATCTTGGAACCACAGGGGAGAGAGCGCTTGCTCAAACAATGTCTTCACATGGTACACATTAAAGGAGAGTAGACTGCTTTTATTAGGCAACTGTTCCACCTTTGTTTTTATTTTGTATGTATTAAAGTGGAGCTCCACCCTAAATAGCAACTTTTGCTATTTGGAACCCTCCCCCCCTCCGGTGTCACAATTGACACCTTTCAGGGGGGAGGGGGGTGAAGATACCTGTCTAAGACAGGTATTTTCACCCACATCCGGGAGTCCTGTCTCCGGGAATCTGCGGGAGTTACGTCACTTCCCGCAGACTTCCCTTGGTGTTCTGGGAGACACTCGGCTCCCAGAACACAGGAGCACCAATCAGAACGGCGCAGCGCGACTCGCGCATGCGCCGTAGGGAACCGGGCATGAAGCCGCAGGGCTTCACTTCCTGGTTCCCTCAGCGAGGATGGCGGAGGGAGCAGCAGAGCGACGAGCGGTCGCTCGTCCTCTGCTGCGGACGTCGCTGGACTCCAGGACAGGTAAGTGTCCAAATATTAAAAGCCAGCAGCTGCTGTAGCTGTAGCTGCTGGCTTTTAATTTTTTTTTTTCCGGCGGAGCAACCCCTTTAAAGAATAATGCTGGGCAACAGGTCCTTTTTATTGAAATGCTAATAACGCCATTATTTGTTACATCTGTTCTAATTTCATATTGTCCTTAAAGTGACTCTGTCCCCAAAAAAGCCCTGCCCTTTAACAAAGCACATCTACAGTGCCTTGAAGTATTCATACCCCTTGAAATTTTCCTAATTTTCTCATGTTACAACCAAAAACGTCAATGTATTTTATTGGGTTTTTATGTGATAGACCGACACAAAGTGGCACATAATTGTGAAGTGGAAGGAAAATTATGGATTTCAACATTTTTTACAAATATTTGAAAAGTTTGCGTGCATTTGTATTCAGCCCACTTTACTCTGATACACCTAACTAAAATCTGGTTCTAAATCTAGAACTAATTGACTTCAGAAGTCACCTAATAATTATTAAATAGTCCACCTGTGTGTAATTTAATCTCAGTAAAAATGCAGCTGTTCTGTGAAGCCCTTAGAGGTTTGTTAGAAAACCTTAGTGAACAAATGGCATCATGAAGGCCAAGGAAGACACCAGACAGGTCAGGTATAAAGTTGTGGAGAAGTTTAAAGCAGGGTTAAGTTATTTAAAAATATCCCAAGCTTTGAACATCTCACAGAACACTGTTCAATCCATCATCCGAAAATGTAAAGAGTATGGCACAACTGCAAACCTACCAAGACATGGCCGTCCACCTAAACTGACAGGACGGGCAAGGAGAGCATTAGTCAGAGAAGCGGCCAAAAGGCCCATAGTAACTCTGGAGGAGCTGCAGAGATCCACAACTATTAGTCGTGCACTCCACAAATATGGCCTTTATGGAAGAGTGGCAAGAAGAAAGCCATTGCTGAAGAAAGCCATAAGAAGTCCTGTTTGCAGTTTGCGAGAACCATGTGGGGGACACGGCAAACATGTGGAAGAAGGTGCTCTGGTCAGATGAGACCAAAATTTAACTTTTTGGCCTGAAAGCAAAACGCTATGTGTGGCGGAAAACTAACACTGCACATCACTCTAAACACACCATCCCCACCGTGAAACATGGTGGTGGCCGCATCATGTTGTGGGGATGCTTTTCTTCAGCAGGGACAGGGACGCTGATCAGAGTTGATGGGAAGATGGATGGAGTCATATAGAGGGCAATCTTAGAAGAAAACCTGTTATAGTCTGCAAAAGACTTGAGACCGGGGTGGAGGTTCACCTTCCAGTAGGGCAACGACCCTAAACATACAGCCAGAGCTACAATGGAATGGTTTAGATCTAAGCATATTCATGTGTTAGAATGGCCCAGTCAAAGTCCAGACCTAAATCCAATTGAGAATCTGTGGCAAGATTTGAAAATTGCTGTTCACTGACGTTCTCCATCCAATCTGACAGAGCTTGAGCTATTTTGCAAAGAAGAATGGGCAAAAATTTCACTCTCTAGATGTGCAAAGCTGGTAGAGACATCCCCAAAAAGACTCGCAGCTGTAAATAGAAATGCACGTCACACTTTTCATATATTTGTAAAAAAATGTTTAAAACCATTTATCATTTTCCTTCCACTTTACAATTATGTGCCACTTTGTGTTGGTCTATCCCATAAAATCCTAATAAAATACATTTATGTTTTTGGTTGTAACATGACAAAATGTGGAAAATTTCAAGGGGTATGAATACTTTTTCAAGGCACTGTATACTTGTTTATTTCAGCAGCCCACATCTTAAACGCAGTTGCTTTACCGTTTCCCGACCTACAGGTATTTTTGCACTTAGTAATGTGTGGAAAACCTGCTTCCTCGCCGCATGCTCTATTCCTTTTCCCAGTGTTTCAAAACACGGACCTGTCAGAAAGGCAAGTATAGATGTGCTTCTTTAGAGGCCTGGGTTTATTTAATGGTCACCTTAAAGTGGTTGTATACCAAAGACCTGAAATATGAACAAAGCCTATCCCTCTATAGTGTGTGTTTGTCTCAGTCTAAAGCACCATGTGTCATTTCTGTCTGCTGCCTTGTTTCTCTGTTATCAGCATGAGTCACTTCTGATATGTTTTTCTGACACCAAGAGAAAAATGGTGAGGGGAAGGCACAGCATGTTCACACCTTCTAGGTGGGCGGCATGCAGAGGTGCGGGCGTAATTAGCATATGAATCGCGGCGGCCGACCTCATTAACATAACAATGCCCGCACGATTTACATATCAATGCCGATCCTGTGGGTGTTAAATACAGAACAATACCCTTTTGTTTCTCTCCCAGTAGCAGCTGAAAGCATTAGAGAAACAGGATCTAGCTGGGGCAGAGTGATGCATAGGGCATCGTTCTGCCGTCGAAACGATCCCCCTATCAGCGGCTCTCCTGATTAGTATTCGCTCCATAAGACGCACACACATTTCCTCCCGTTTTTTGGGGGATAAAAAGTGCGTCTTATGGAGCGAAAAATACGGTACTTGCCTACTGGGCACTTTAACCCCCTTTCTGCCCAGGCCAATTTTCAGCTTTCAGTGCTGTCGCACTTTGACAATTGTGCGGTCATGCAACACTGTACCCATATGAAGTCGTTGTTGTTTTTTTTTTAGATAGATATTTGTTTTATATAAATTCTAGATTTTAGATTTTTTTTCTTTTTCTCCTTCACGGATGTGAGCTTGATGAGGCTGCACTGATGGGCACTTATGAGGCCACAGATCAGCTCTTTTTCTTACACGCTGTCCGTGTGGAGAAAGAAGATCTGATAACCGGCAAGTCCGTTTACATGTGACCAGCTGTGATTTGGCCCTTTACCCGATCTGTGATCATGTGTGTCCAAAGCACACCGTAGTCACAGTCTCTGCCCGATGCGCGATCCAAGGGGGTGTGCAGGAGGGGAGGACGTCCATGAATATCCTCCCAGTACTGGAGGCCCATGCTGTAGCCACCTTTTTGTCTTTTGGAAACAAATGTCGGCAGGCAAGGTGCATTATAGAAAATCAATGTCAGCCAAAGAGGTGCCTTGTAGGGAACTAATGTCAGCTTGTGAGGTTCATTGCAGGGAACGAATGTCAGCCAGCAAAGTGCATCGTTGGAAACTGATGTCCACCAGCAAGGTGTAAAGTGGAGGACTGATATCAGCCAATGAGATGCATTGTGGTGAAGTGATCTCAGACACCGAATGCATCGCTGGGAATTAATGTTAACATATGAAGTACATGTGGGAACCTGATGTCAGCAAGTTAAAGGAAATGTTAGGCTTTTTTTTTTACTGATGAATCTGCTATCAGTGCTCCGCAGAACATCACCAGACCACACGACTAATGCTAAAAAATGGTTCAGGTTGTGGAAGAGGTCGCTTTCCAGAATTGTTTTCTTGCTAGGCAGTTTTAGATTGCTTCAAATAATATTGTGTAAGGTATTCTTTTGTCTATTTATTTTCATGTCCAAATTTTATTTTGGCTATAGGGTTTACTTTGTTTTTCCATCATACATAGGCAGTGCAAAGAGCAGGCCCCATGCGCACAAAGCGTTTGCTAACTTCTTCTAAACGCCTTTGCCCTGGCCAGCTGTGTTTTGGCAGGAAAAAAAAAATGCTTGACGCGTCAAACGCTTGGGTTCTAATTGATTTAATTGCCCAGAATTCTGATGTTAGTGTTAATGCACGTTTAGACTTGTTTATGTGGGTCTAGTGGTTTTTCTACCCGCCATGCTGGCAATAGCTTTTTTTCTTTGCCTCTAAATGACAATGTGTGACAATGATCATTCCGTAAAGGTTTCCCTATAGGGATAAATGTGATGAAATTTTTGCAAACGTGTCCAAAAATGATGGACGACCATAAACCCAAGTGCACCTTCCACCGTGATGGTACAAGATGTGCTCTTACTGGATATTTAAACTCCACGTTATAGGAGCCTAGTCTGACATGGATTCTAACACCATGAAGGATCCATCCACTGGGTATGAAGGAGGAGAACGGCCGATGAAAGTTATGCAAAAATGGCAGAAAGTCACCACATAGTGTAAAGCCGTGGTGGTTTTATTGAAAAAATGCCATTAAAAAGTGACCACAGGTCCAATACAGTGTATAACATGAATAAAAAGTTCCTACATAAAAATCTGCAGATCAGGATCAAAGTAGCGTGGTATAATTGGACATAGAATCCAATTTTTTGGGGCAATGTCCAATTATACCACGCTACTTTGATCCTGATCTGCAGATTTTTATGTAGGAATATTTTATTTGTGTGATGCACTGTATTGGACCGGTGGTCGCTTGTGATGGAATTTTTTCAATAAAACCACCACGGTTTTACACTATGTGGTGACTTTCATGAGAGAGTGGAAAACCAGCACCGTCGGCGGTTATCCTCCTTCATACCCAGTGGATGGATCCTTCATGATGTGTGAATCCATGTCAGGCTAGGCTCCTATAACGTGGAGTCTAGATATCTGGTAAGGGCACATCTTGTACTATCACAGTGGAAGGTGCACTTGGGGTGTATGGCCGTCCATCTTTAGACACGTTTGCAACGATTTCATCACATTTATCCCTATAGGGCAGGGATATGCAACTACAAGTCCCATGAGGCATAGCAAGACTGACGGCCACAAGCATGACACCCAGAGGCAGAGGCACAATGGGAATTGTAGTTTTGCAACAGCTGGAGGTCCACTAATTGCATATGTAGCATATACAAAATAATTCCGCGCTGCCCTCTGGACAAGCTGCTGACACGACAATTAGACAAATATTAATGTGGAAACAAAAAGTGTAGCGCTAATCAAAAACTAATGATGAAAGAATGTCAATAGACATAAATGGGTGAAGTGCTCAAATAATGAATATAAACCCAAAAATTATAAATGTCCTCATAAATGTACACGAAATGTCTGTACCGTATTTGCCGGTGTATAAGGCGACCGGGCGTATAAGACAACCCCCTAATTTTACAGTTTTTTTTACGATTTTTTGCCTGTACTCACCGTATAAGACGACCCCCCCTTCCAAGGCTTCCGACTCTTCATATTTCTTCCTTCTGGAGCCATATTCTTCTTCATTCTTGCTGGAACTGGAGCCATATTCTTCTTCCTTCTTGCTGGAGCTGGAGCCAATCACAGCGAGCGATGTATTCTATTAATGAATACAAAGCCTGCTTGGATTGGCAGAGGCTGTAACATCATCAGCCCCCGCCTCTCTGACTCTCAAAGCCAATCCGAGCAGGCTACTGTATGTAGCCTGCTCGGATTGGCAGAGGTTGTTACTCCAATCCGAGTAGGCTCTGTATTCATTTGAATACATCGCTTACCGGGATTGGCTAAGCGGTATATACTGTATGTAGCCGAAGCTACATACAGTATTACCGCACATCCAGCAGGCATCCGAGCAGCTGACTCGGCGTATAAGACGACCCCTGCTTTTTGGCCAGTTTTTTTTAAGTGTAAAAGGTAGTCTTATACGCCAGCAAATGCAGTATATACACAGAAATACAAGTGCAAACTTGTGCAACTGTGCGTCCTTGAGGTGACCAAATTATAATAATGATAAAGTTCAAAACTTGAAGAGATGAAGAGAACCACCACCGATGGGTAAGGAGCTTACCAGATAGTTTGAACCCAAGAGAACATATGTTCAATGGGTCAAACGGGCTTTGTGCGGTGGAATCTGGACAATCTTATATGCTGCAAGTGGCCAAAACGTCAGCAGAGGGAAATGAACCACAGAAGAAAGGTGACTCCTTGGCAGGTAATATAATAAAGTGGAGAAAAGAAACGGCCACATAGCGCAACTCTGTATTATGTATCAACATTTAATGTAGTAAGAACACTTACATTTAAGTTGATATAAAAGCGCTTTGCAAAGAAATGTGGCAACAATGGAGTCTTCCAGAGGCAGAGGCATGATGGGAATTGTAGTTTTGCAACAGCTGGAGGTCCACTTATTGCATATCCCTGCTATAGGGAAACCTTTACGGACTGATCATTGTCACTTACATTTTATATGCATTTATCACTACTCATATAGCGCGACAATTGTTTTATATCCATTTTTCTCAATTTGTTCTGTTGTGTGATTGCCAGCTGCTTTTCTGATCACTCATCACTTTCACCTGCGCAATTACAACCCCATTTTCCTTTATCAGAAATGCCTATGTGTGCATTGACAC
The DNA here is from genome assembly GCA_029206835.1 of Rana muscosa. Classification (NCBI taxonomy): domain Eukaryota; kingdom Metazoa; phylum Chordata; class Amphibia; order Anura; family Ranidae; genus Rana; species Rana muscosa. The sequence continues at coordinate 245,338,876 of CM055121.1, read as the reverse complement.
ACAGGCTAACATAAAAAAAAAGCGCCAGACGCCCCTAAGACCCCATACACAATATTAGATTTTCTGCAGATTTTTGTCTTCAGATTTACCAAAACCATGTAGTGTAAGGGCCTGATTGCATACAAATTGAAACTCTTAGGCCCCTTTCACACGGGATGGATCCGTGAAGATCCGCCCCGTGAACCTTTGCTTGCTCCGTTGATCCGGCGGATGACAGGGCGGTCCCTGCACCCTTTGCAGGGACCGCCCCCGTCAGATCTCCGCCCTCCCCTATGGGGGGATCGGATGAACATGGAACGTCTGTCCGTGTTCATCCGATCCGCTCTGCAGATGGATAGAAAAATAGGATTTTTCTCCGTCTGCAGAATCGGAGGATTGCGGACCCGGATGAGATCGGGTGTCAGCGGATGTTCATCCGCTGACACCCGCGATCTCATAGGGACCAATGTATGTCCCTTTTTCATCCGTAAACGGATGGATGAAAAAGCGGACATACGGTCCGCTGGTGTGAAAGGGGCCTTAAGGTTTGACCTCATATTATATGGTTTTTGTAAATCTGAAGACAAAAATCTGCATAAAATCTAATAGTGTGTATGGGGTCTAAAAGCAACATTAAAAATGTGTGTGTGTGCATGAGCCCCGCAAAGTTTAGTAACTTATGGTGGCTGCAGTTTTGAGAGTCAAACTACTGTAAAGTGCCTCCAACTGCAATGTGCTCATCTCTGCTCCTTGCATTGCCATGTTAAATAAGCTGAAGACGGTTAATCCATGTGTTTCTTTTTATCATCTTCTGGTTCTACTTTGCATTGCTGCTGCTAAGCCAATACTTGGTGCATTGCTGTCAATGCCGGTTTCGGTGATTTTTATAGCACATGGCGATTTTGAGCTCCAAGGCATTCCTCTTTTCTCAACACCCTGGGACACGACAGCGTTAACAGGTTTAGTTGGCCAGAAAATGATGCTCTTTGTATGCCGTTTTGTGTCTCGATCTGTTTTCTTTATTTTCCCCTGTCGTAAATTACTATGATGTGGCACATGGAATAATACGTCCGTGAAGAGATGCTTTATTATTTGGAGAATTCAATTTCAGTGGCCATTTGTCATTGTGTATCTGTGTGTTTTTATATTCCTGCTCTCCTCACTTGGCTGCGATGGGTCATTATTCTGTCTCCACAGATAACAAAGCTCTTGTACCAGGATGACTCCAGCCTCCGAAAACCTTTGCATGAAACTGGTAGCGTTTCAATTTCTATGATTGTAATGTATCTGTAAATCTCTTCTCGTGTGTAATGGTGGTAGGCGGCGGGGATTACCACTGTAAACTGTGATTGCTACTTTTTTCGAAGAAAAAGTCAACGCAAACTAAAATAATACTTTTACGGTCAGATGGTTGATTGTTTTGCATATTAAACTTGCAGATTGTATGAAATCACTCATGATGATTATGGTAAATACATGTGCATGATATGTATAAAGAAAATATTATTTTACAGTTGTAATCTTTGCTGGCAAACCAGAAGATTATGTTTGCTTTTAAAATGTTTTAACTTTTTTATTCACGTGTGGTGTTCTGTCCCTGTTGTGTTTCAGCAGGTGGATAAAGCTGGCCATACACTTGTAAACTTTTGTTTTGTAATTTTTCTTTTTAACAACTTTAAGACCGGGCCTATTTTTCAAACTTGTTTACAAGTTAAAATCATTTACATTATATATTTTGATTTTTCTTAGGCCCTAGAGAATAAAATGGCGGTCGTTGCAATACTTTGTCACACCGTATGAGCGCAGCGGTCTTACAAGTGCACTTTTTTGGGAATTTTTTTTTTGGGGATAAAAAAAAAAGATAAGGCCCCTTTCACACGAGACGGATCAGTAATGATCCGCCCGGTGAACCTCCGCTTGCTCAGTGGGGATCGCTCCGTTGATCCCCGCTGAGTTGGCGGATAACAGGGCGGTACCCGCACACTGTGCAGGGACCGCCCTGTTAGATCTCCGCTCTCCCCTATGGGGGGATCGGATGAACACGGACCGTCTGTCCATGTTCATCTGATCCGCTCTGCAGACAGATAGAAAAATAGGAATTTTTCTATCCAGAATAACGGAGCATTGCGGACACAGAGGAGATCGGGTGTCAGCGGATGTTTCATCCGCTGACACCCGCAATCTCATAGGGACCAATGTATGTCTCTTTTTCATCCGTAAACGTATGGATAAAAATGCGTACGTGTGAAAGGGGTCTAACAGTAAAGTTAGCCCAATTTTTTTTTTTATATTGTGAAAGATGTAAGTAGGGAAGACCCTCACCATACCAAAATCCAAGATATATATATTTAAGGATTGACCAAGTCAAAAATATAGCTGACTTTGTGGGCACACAATGAGAGGGAGAATCCGTAAAAAAGTATACATTTTATTACAACATAGTTAAAAAACATATAAACGACACACAGTACAAACAAAACACTGTATGGACAGTTAATGTGAAAGATAATGTTACGCCCAGTAAATTGATACCCAACATGTCACGCTTCAAAATTGCGCCCGCTCGTGGAATGGCACCAAACTTTTTTACCCTTAAAATCTCCATAGGCAACGTTTAAAAAATTCTACAGGTTGCATGTTTTGAGTTAGAGAAGGTCTAGCACTAGAATTATTGCTCTCGCTCTAACGATCGTAGTGATACCTCAAATGTGTGCTTTGAACTCGTTTACATATGCGGGCGCTACTCGCGTATGCGTTTGCTTCTTCACGGAAGCTCAGCGGGACTGGGCGTGTTTAAAAATTATTTGTTTTCCTTATTTATTTTACCTTTTCTTTTTACAGTGTTGTTCTAATAAAAGAAAAAAAATGGTGTCACTTTTATTTCTATTACAAGGAATGTAAACATCCCTTGTAATAGAAAAAACGCATGACAGGACCTCTTAAATATGAGATCTGGGGCCAAAAAGACCTCAGATCTCATATTTACACTAAAATGCATTTTTTTTTTTTTTTTTAAAGTCTCCAATGCCCTGTACACACGATCAGATTTCCGATGGAATGAAATCCGTCGGAATTTTCCGTCGGAATTCCGATGAAGCTGACTTTCATCAGTTTTGCCTACACACCATCAGACAAAATTCCGACCGTCCAAAACGCGGTGACGTAAAACACTCTGAGCCGAGAAAAATTAAGTTCAATGCTTCTGAGCATGCGTCGACTTGATTCTGAGTGGGTTTTTTCTCCGTTGGAGTTCCACACAGATGATCGGAATTTCCTATTGTTTTTTTTTTTTCAGTCGGAAAAATTTAAAACCTGTTCTATTTTTTAACACTGATGGAAAAGAGTCCGATGGGACCCACACACGATCGTTTTTTCTGATGAAAAAAGTCCATCGGACCTTTTTCACCGGAAAACCGATCTTGTGTACAGGGCATTAGAGCTATGAGCGGAAGTGACGTTTTGACGTCGCTTCCGCTCTGCAGTGGTATGGAGCCGGGTGGGGGCCATCTTCCCCTCAGCTCCGTACCTAACATGGAAGAGGACTCTATCGCCTCCGCCGCTGTAACCGATAAAAGTGATCTTGTGGCCAATCTGCCGCAGAGACCACTTTTATCTGAAAGCCCACTGAAGAAGAGGATACCAGGGTTATGGTAGCTAGCTGCTGCCATAATTAGAAAACTTAACAAACGTTCTAAACCACTTACGGACCGCCCGCCATATTTTGACAGTGGGCGGTCCGTAAGTGGTTAAGAACGTTTGTTACGTTTTCTAATTGTTTGTGAAGTCAAATTTGAAGTTTGTATCAACTCCAATGAGGACTGAACAGTGAATGCAGTTTTCGCCAACATTCGACAGGTCGTTGTACTGAGAATTTTTGTACAAATTTATTGTAAAAATCCACTGGTGTGTGGCCAGCTTTAGACACAAAGTGTTGTATGCCATAGTACACAATCGTAGTTAAAGGGGGAAATTGATTGGGTGGCACTGCTTGCCAAACTTTGCTGGTTATGTTGATTTTTAATTCTTTTGGCAATTATTGCCAATCATAGATGGTTTCAAGTAATTTTTTTTTTAGTTGAATAAACAAGCCCTTGGTTATTTTGTATTAAAGCTGATTTCCATGTTTCGTTTCACTTTAAATGGTTCATTTGGAGCTGGTCCGAACAAACTATTTCCATCACTAAGGCTGCATTCACACTCACAGCAGGAACCTAGCACATTGTGCTGTATGTGGCTGAAGTCACATGCAATGCATGCACTGCTTAGAGACTCGTAGGCTGCATTCACATTTCAGCGTTTTGAATCGCGGGAAGATTTGTTGCGAATCTGCCCTCGATTTTGAAAGCGCCGATGTGTGAATGACAAATCGCGGGACTCGTATTTGAGATGCCATTCAATTAAATGACACGTCAAGTTGTGGCGCGGGTCTGGTGTGATAAATCGCGCGGGAAGCTTGTAGCTCCTGAATTTTTTTTTGGGCTACATGCTTTCGGCAATGTGTGTTCCCACGATTGCAGAGCGATTTATCGTGGCAGACCCACTCTGCGATTTGAGATGTCATTTAAATGAATGGCATTTTAAATGCAAGTCCAGCGATTTGTCATTCACACATCAGCGCTTTTAAATTTGCGGGCAGATTCAGCGCTTTTAAATTGCGGGCAGATTCGTGGCAAATCTGCCTGCGATACAAAACGCTGAAATGTGAATGCATCCCAAGTGCTGCAGTGTCTCTAAGCAGTGCATGCACTGCATGTGACTCCAGCCACATACAGTACAATGTGGTGGGTTTTTGCTGTGAGCTAGAGTCTTCCCATCTCACTCACTGAACAATGCAGAGTTGGTCTGAGTGCTGCTTAGCCATTCATAGGCAGCTTTGTATTCTGAGAATGAATACGAAGCTTCCTCTGATAGGCAGAGGGGTGAGCTGATGACCTCACACTCTCCGTCTCAGCCAATCAAAGGAAGCTTTGTGTTCATTCACCTATGAATGGCTGAGCACCACTCAGAGCGTTTCTGCATTGTTCCAGGTAGGAGATGGGAAGTCTTTCCCACAGCTGGAACCCAACACTGTGTATTGTATATGGCTGAAGCACATAGTGCTTAGAGACACTGCAGTATTTAGTGAAGGAAGTAGTTAGTTTGGACCAGCTTGTCCAAATGTACGATTTAAAGTGTAAAGAAACATGGAGCTTTAAAGTGACACTGAACTCAGGTTTAAAAAGGAAAAAAAATCTATCCAGGTATTTACTGTACTCTGAATTTAAAACTGTACTTTCTATTGCTCAGAACAAATAGAGAAAAATCGCAGCCACCGCACACTATACAAGCCCAGCGTGTAATAAGTGATAGCAGCCTCAGCCTAACTCCAGGCCACGCCCCTGAAATGTTTCACCCCACCCTCGGGGCTTAGTCATGAGTTTAGCTCCATGACTAAGCCCTGTGGGTGGGGTGAAACATGTCGGGGTAATGGCCTGGATGGCGTTAGGCTGAGGCTGCTATCACTTATTTGAATCTGGGCTTATATGGTGCGGGGTGGTTGAAATTTTTCTCTATTTGTTCTGTGGATTAGATAATTGGGGCGGACCCCTAGCTTGCGCCCTCAGAGAAACACACCAAATGGGTGACATAGATGGAGCCGAGACCCTAAAAGTTGGTTTAGATTCACTGTACCTTCTATGGCGCACAACCTCCTCCAACTCTCAAATTTTCTTTTTTGTTGCTTCCTGTTAGAGGGTGGCTATGCATGTTCTTCATGGTCCCACAGTATGTAGAAAAGTAACCACCCTCTCTTGCTTGCTACCAGGATGGACTATGGACCATACACCATGGTGTATGATCTAATCTATAGTCCGTCTGAGGAACAAGCAAGAGAGGATGGCTACATTCCTACATACATTTTGACCATGGAGAATGGATGTAGCCACCATCTAACACAAGATTTTTTAACTAGGGTTCCACCAGAGGTTGCTAAGGGTTTCTTGAGCAATTTCTGCCTCCGATAAGTTCCCACTGACACCACTGATCTTCTTGGCTATTTGGAAGAGGGTAATTCATTCCAATGACCACACTAATGTATCAGGAGCTGTAGATATAGTCATTTTTAGCAGGTGTTTCCTGAAACCAGAATGTTTTAAGGGTTCCTCTGTGTTGAAAAGGTTGAGAGAGGCTAATAGGATGTCTGATCACAGCAAGAAAACCAAAGGGATCTGGAGACAGCGGAGAGCAATAAAATAGACATTTATGAGTTAAGACTACACACTTGAATAGAATTACTACTTTTTAAACCAGAGTTTAGTCTCACTTTGAAGAAAGAGGTCAAGATGGAAATGTGTTGCTAACTTCTCCCTAAATGAAAAAGTACTTTATTTTCTATTAGACTGGTGGTTTTCTTTAGGCTGAACTCCAGACAGATATAAAAACCAGATTGAGCCCAGCTGCGTATCATTAACCACTTCCATACTGGGCACTTATACAGCTTCCTGCCCAGACCAATTTTCAGCTTTCTGCGATGTTGCACTTTGAATGACAATTGCGCGGTTGTGCTACACTGTACCCAAACTAAATTTTTATCATTTTGTTCCCACAAATAGAGATTTTTTTGGTGGTATTTGATCACCTCTGCAATTTTTATTTAAAAAAAAATTAAAAATAAGAAAATTTTGAAAAAAAAACATATTTTTTTTTGTTTCAGTTACAAAACGTTGTAAATAAGTAAGTTTTCTCCTTCACTGATGGGCACCGATAGGGCGGCACTGATGGGCACCGGTAGGCGGCACGGATGGGCACTGGTAGGCGGCACGGATGGGCACTGTACTGTAATGTGTTATTAATGGATGCCAATCAGTGCCAAACAATAATGCCTGCAATCAGTGATGCCCAATGTGGGCACTGATTGGCATCCATTGTGGGCACTGATTGGCATCCCTGGTGGTCCAGTGGCATCCCTGGTGGTCCAGTGGCATCCCTGGTGGTCCAGTGGCATCCCTGGTGGTCCAGTGGCATCCCTGGTGGTCTAGTGTGGGCATCCTCAGGGGGGGCTGCGCTGATAATCAATCAGCACAAACCCCCCCCCCCCCCTGTCAGAGGAGCAGCCGATCGGCTCTCCTCTACTCGCGTCTGACAGACGCGAGTGAGGAAAAGCCGATCACTGGCTTTTTCTGTTTACATCGTGATCAGCCGTGATTGGACACGGCTGATCACATGGTAAAGAGTCTCCGTCGGAGACTCTTTACCTAGATCGGTGTTGCAGGGTGTCAGAATGACACCCTGCAACAACGATCGCTGCGATGCGCGCCCCCGGGGGCGCGCAGCGGCTCAAAATCCTGAGGACGTCATATGACGTCCAGTCAGGATTTTGAAACCAATTTGCTGCCGTCAATCCGCTATAGGGCGGGCGACAAGGGGTTGTAAAGGTTAATGTTTTTTCACCTTAATGCATCCTATGCATTAAGATGAAAAAACATCAGATGCATACTGGCCCCCCAGCCACCTTACCTGAGCCCTCGAAAGTCCCGTATCGAGAACGCGCTCAATTTCGGCCCGGTCATCTTGGCTCTTCATTGGATAGATTGATAGCAGCGCAGCCATTGGCTTGCGCTGCTGTCAATCAAAAACAATGATGTGGGGGCGGGGCCGAGTCCAGCATTCGTGTCTATGGACGCAAATGCTGGACTCGGGAGCGCGCCCGCAAGGTAACCCCCTTGGGAAAGCACTTCCCAGGGGGTTTAGCTGATGCGGGGAAGAGCCGAGACAGCTGCCGAGGGACCCCAGAAGACGAGGATTGGGGCCACTCTGTGCAAAACGAGCTGCACAGCGGAGGTAAGTATGACATGTTTGTTGTTGTTTTTTTTTTTTATTAATTGGACCTTAAGTACCACTTTAAGTCAATAAAGTGGAACTGAAGACAAAACGGGAAGCGAGAGAAAATCTCTTCAGAGTGATGGAATTCATGGTTGTCACCAGAACTAGTGTCCTTATTTTGAAGATTTCCTCTCGATCCCCTCTGTTCCCGTTCTAAGTAAAATCCAACATTTGAGATTTTCTTAAAATTCCCTCTCAGTGATGACAGTAAACGGGACAAATAGAGAGGGTGGCACGGACAGCAATAAATCCTGTTAAAATCTCTCTCCACTCTTTCCAAAAAAATAAAAATGTTTGTTGTGTTTTTTTTTTTTTAAGGCTAGGTCCACATATGTGCAGCTGCGGTTTCCAGCCCAGGGTCTTGTGCGTTTCTGTTTGGTTCAGGTGCGATTCGGGTCCAAATTTTTGCCTGAATTCGCACCTGGACCCAAAAGCGCACAAGCCCCCTTTGGGAACCGCACTGAGGCTGCCCTGGACATGTGTAAACCGGCTCCATTGAGTCACACTCGCATGTCCTGTGAATTGGATGTGGTGAAAACCGCATCCAATTTGAACCCGGCCTTTTTTGTGTTTAAGTAACTGAATTTGTCTTGGTATCAGCCTCTTGCTGGCTCATAAACAGCAGAGCTCATACTGGGAGAGGCAGGACTGGGAGCCATGAAGAAGGTATGCTGCATACAGATATGCTGACATCTTACATGCTAATAGGAGTAGAGTAAGGGCTGGGATTCTTCCCAGTGACCAAATATAAGAAACATACTTCCCAGTGACCAGTACACGAATGTAGGTTAAGCGTTGGATATAGAAATAATTTCAGGGGTTCCCTGAGACTGGAGAGTTTTTTTTAATTGGTCCCATGTTAAAAAGGTTGAGAAAAGCTCCTTTAGGGGAAGCCAATATAATGACGTACTCGTATGCCTAAAGTGTATGTAGACTCTTAGTGGAATTTTAGTCAGAAAATTAAGTCCTGAGAGATCACTTCAGGCTGGCGCCTGCAGGTATAGCTATGTAAAACATTAAATATGTTTCTATACTTTTTAAAATTAAGTAATGCACTGTCTCTGCCTGCTCTGCACGTGCTCTGTTCTCGGCACTGTGCCTAAAATCCGAACCACTAGAGGATGTTTGGATGACAACTTTAAGATTTACTGTTGCTGAAGGGGGAAGAAAGCAACATGAATGACACAGACTGCTGAAGTTACACAGATTAAGGGAGGGAGAAATGTAAAGCAGGAGAGGTTACAGAAAACTCTGCAACCAGGGAGACACAAAAGAGCTAAACTTACGAGGATAGTGTCTTATCTAAAGAAAAAATTAAACTGCGCTATAAATTGTCAAAAAAAAAAAAAAAAAAAAGAAGCAGAAATTCTCCTGTGTAACACAATCACTGTGGCCAGCAATATAAAATAAATAGAATTGCACTAAATACTCAAAAAATTAAGATGACAAAATAATGTCCATAGGTGAATTCACATATGTTGTGACAATAGAAAAACATCTTGGTGTCAATGTCCACCATCCATCACCTTGTGCCGCAGTGCCTCCCCTGGACAACGTCATCTGTGATGAAACGCGTAGGAAGAGTGACGTGCTGATGTCACAATCTCATTTGTGTCCCGTAGGACGAGTTTGGTTGTGTGCCGGCCGACACACCAAACTTAAGTTAGGTGTCCTTATATTAAAAGTCAGCAGCTACATGTATCAAACACATTTAGTAATTTTGAACTTTAAAGGGGTTGCTCCGCCAGAAAAAAAAAAATTAAAAGCCAGCAGCTACAGCAGCTGCTGGCTTTTAATATTTGGACACTTACCTGTCCTGGAGTCCAGCGACGTCCGCAGCAGAGGACGAGCGACCGCTCGTCGCTCTGCTGCTCCCTCCGCCATCCTCGCTGAGGGAACCAGGAAGTGAAGCCCTGCGGCTTCATGCCCGGTTCCCTACGGCGCATGCGCGAGTCGCGCTGCGCCGCTCTGATTGGTGCTCCTGTGTTCTGGGAGCCGAGTGTCTCCCAGAACACCAAGGGAAGTCTGCGGGAAGTGACGTAACTCCCGCAGATTCCCGGAGACAGGACTCCCGGATGTGGGTGAAAATACCTGTCTTAGACAGGTATCTATACCCCCCTCCCCCCTGAAAGGTGTCAATTGTGACACCGGAGGGGGGAGGGTTCCAAATAGCAAAAGTTGCTATTTAGGGTGGAGCTCCACTTTAATTATTCAATACTTTAAATACAAATAGTATACAATGTAAATGTTAAAGGTATTTGTGTATATATATATATATATATATATATATATATATATATAAAAAAGTGTCTTACTTACCTGCTCTGTGTAAATCCATTGCCGTGATCCTTCTCTTCTTGAGTCCCCTGGTGGCGCACCTGCCCCCCCCCCCCGCCGATTGCCCCCAAAGTAAGCTGCCTGCTATGGGGGTACCCATGCAGGCTCGGTCCGGAGCCTCCTCTTTGTATCTATTGGCACACACAGCGCAAGCCTGTGTGTTAATTCAATAAATTAAAATGAAAACCTTATGCCTTTTAGAAACACTTTGAATAATATATATTAGATGTGTGTGTATGTGTGTGTGTGTATATATATATATATATATATATATATATATAATTTTCTTTCTCGTACATCACGGGACACAGAGCGGCATAGTCATTACTATGTGGGTTATATAGATACCTTCAGGTGCTGGCACTGGCAACTTCCAAAACCGGAAGTACCCTCCCCTATATAAGCCCCTCCCATCCGGGAGTACCTCAGTTTTTTGCCAGTGTCTAAGGTGTTGGCCAAGAAGTAACATGTGTTTTTCACTGAGCTTGCGTACAGGTTCTTTTGGGCCTCAGTAAGCTATTCCGGATCCGACCAAAAAAGCTTCATAGCTAAACGGTCGGTACCTGGGCCTTGCAAAGAGAAGAGCAAGGTTTTGCCTGTAATGCCTCTCTTAGGAGGGCTGGACCCTGGGATCCAGAGCTCTGGTCATACCCACGACCAAGATGTTTTCTGTGCAGGGTGCTATACAGGTCCAGGGGAGTGGAATCCTTGGGAACCCGGTCCCTGAAGGTTTAATTACAATGCCTGCCGTGATAGGTGAAGTTTGGGCTTCTGTGGACCAAACAGAGTCCTGCGGCGAGGAAAAGGTAAGTGGGGGCCCTCAGGAACTTGGTTCTATTGGGGGACCCCCAAGCCTATTTTGTCTTTCTGCCTGTTACCTAAGGTATTCCCGCTAATATTCTGTGCATGCCTGTTACTACTGAGAAAATGTAAAAATTTTAATAGTAGGCAAGAAAAAAAAAAAAAAAAAATTTAAGACCGCGGTACCTGTGTTAAACACTAGAGGCCGCTATGGTTATTTTTCTTGAAATGTGGATTTTTTTCTTCCGAAGTCAAATCCAGGCAGTTGGTAAGTTCTCTTTGGGAAGCTGTCTCCTCTGCCCTGTTGCTGCGCTCATCCATCCCCGGGCCCTGCGGCAGGGACCCTGGCTCCATCTAGCTCCTTATTTTTTCAAAAAAGGCGCCGAAGGCGCACGTGCCCGTGCGCGTGCACGCGCCTCTCTATATAGAGGCGATCTGGAAAAAGGGGCGGAGCGGGTGGATGACGCTCGGTGTGCGCCGCGGCGCTACTGCGCATGTGCGGGCGTCCAGCATGTTTAAAGGCAATCACAGCTGGCTATTGAAGTGCACAGACAGAGCTAGTAACAGTAAAAAGGCACACAGAGGCGGTTGATGCAGGCATCCCCTAGAAAGGCACTTTAGTAGACACCAACTGTTATATAGCAGCAATTGTGCTAGACTATTCTCAGTAAAAGTGGTGTATTATGGCTGGAATACCTCAGCTTTGGGCTTAGGAATATGCTGTCCAGAAGCTCCGGAACTAAATCTTCCAGGAAGCGAAAGGGGTCTCCATCGGGCTCTGAGGATCTTGGGCATGCTTCTGCTGCACCAGTCTCCCCTGCAAATTCAGAGGTTAGTGACCGTAGAGACCCCGCAGGAGTACCTGGTTCTTTGGCTGTCCTCAGTTCACCTGCTCCTGTGTATGTAACAGAGGAGGTTTTTTCCTCAGCTCTGGGAGGATTAGAAGAGAGTTTGTCAACATTAATCGCTGCCTCCCTGTCACAGGGAAAGCACGCCCGATCTCCGTCTCCTCCTTCAGAGTACCTGTTAGCGGAGCAACAGTCCCATACAGGAATCGACCTGCCTGAAGGGGATCAGGAGGAGGTTGATTCTGTTATAGAGGAATCAACTGTGGAGGAACCTTTCTCAGCATCTCAAGCTGAAAGATTATGGGTTCAGTCTTTGACTAACATGGTCCGTTCAGCATTTAAAATGCACCTTGCGGAACCATCAACCACTACTGTCTCCTCGCTGGGGTCGCTAAAAGCTCCCCAGACTGTCTGTTCCTTTCCACTTCACCCTTTATTGGAAGGGCTCATGTACCAGGATTGGGAACATCCTGATAAAATATTTACTCCCCCCAAGAGATTTCTGGTGGCCTATCCCATGGAGGATAAGTTCATCAAAAAATGGAGGGTCCCTACAGTGGACGCAGCCATCTCTTGTGTGAATAAATCACTGACATGTCCAGTGGATAATGTCCAAATGTTCAAGGACCCAATAGATAAAAAATTGGAGTCCTTATTAAAATCTGCTTTTTCTACAGCAGGCTTGGTGACACAACCAGCAGTGGCAGCTATTGGGGTCTGCCAAGCAGTGAAGGATCAGTTGAAACAGGTCTTAAGGGACTTGCCAGATCAGCAGGCCCTTGCCCTAGCTGATCTACCTAGAGCCTTATGCTTTGCGGTTGACGCCATAAAGGATTCAATCCATCAGGCCTCCCGCCTTACGCTGTCTGTAGTACATATGCGCAGGCTTCTATGGCTCAAAAACTGGTCTGCTGAAGCTCCCTGTAAAAAATTGCTGGTTAGCTTCCCATTTCATGGTGAACGCTTATTCGGGGAAGACCTGGACAAATATATCCAGAAAATTTCCAACGGTAAAAGTACACTCTTGCCGGTTAAAAACAGAGTTAGAGGTCCCTCTTTTAAGAGGCCTGCTTCTCCAGTCCCTGGGGCATCGGCTGTGAAACAGTTCCGACGGCCTCCTCGGTCAAATCCCGGGGGTAAAAATCAGGGACAATCGCAGGGTAATAAAAAACCCTGGGTCAGGAGAGGTACAAAACCTCCCCCAAAGTCAAATGCATGAAGGGTTGCCCCCACTCAATCGGGTGGGGGGAAGACTCCAGTTGTTGGCAGAGACGTGGCGGGACACGATCAGAGACAGATGGGTGCTCTCCGCAGTAAGTCTGGGATACAGATTGGAGTTAAAAGACTCTCCTCCTTCCCATTTTATGAGGTCAAACGTGCCAAGGGATCCCCGGAAGAGAGAGTCCCTCCTGTTGGCACTAGAACATCTATTGCTCCAAGGAGTAATTATGGAGGTTCCCCTGGAAGAATGGGGGTTCGGGTTTTACTCAAACCTCTTTACAGTCCCAAAGCCAAACGGGGACGTGAGGCCCATATTAAATCTAAAAGGGCTAAACAAATTCCTGCATATCAGGACTTTCCGGATGGAGTCGATCCGATCGGTGGCCACTGCCCTACAAGGGGAGGAATGGTTAGCCTCGATCGACATCAAAGATGCTTATTTGCACATTCCCATCTTTCCAGTCCACCAAAAATTTCTACGCTTTGCAGTAGAAGGGCACCATTTTCAGTTCAGAGCCTTACCCTTCGGTCTGGCCACAGCACCACGAGTGTTCACAAAAATTCTGGCCCCATTATTGGCCAATCTAAGAACGCAAGGTGTAACGATAATGGCATATCTAGACGACTTGTTGCTGATAGACCACTCAGTGAAAAAACTAGAAGTGGTCGTTCACAAGACAATCAAGTATCTGGAATCTCACGGTTGGATTATCAACCGAGACAAGTCAGCCCTAAAACCAGTCAAAAGTCTGGAATACTTGGGGCTAAGGCTAGATTCAGGCCAGAGGAAAATATTCTTGCCTCGAAAAAAGGTGTTGTCTTTGAGAGATTTGATCCACTTAGTGGGTACAAAAAGACAGCCGTCCATACGCCTGTGCATGAGGCTGCTGGGAAAAATGGTGGCATCATTCGAAGCAGTACCCTACGGTCAATTCCATTCAAGGAATTTGCAAAGGGCCATACTGTCAGCCTGGAACAAGAAAGTTCAGGCCCTAGACTTACCAATGTCCTTGTCCCCTTCCGTTCGCAAGAGCCTCCGTTGGTGGTTGGTTCCCCAGAATCTGGAAAAAGGGAAATCCTTCAGTCCGATTTCTTGGAAGGTGGTCACTACAGATGCCAGCCTTATAGGCTGGGGAGCAGTACTGGAGCAATGGTCTCTCCAGGGCAGATGGTCGGATGCGGAAAAGGCCCTGCCCATCAATCTCTTAGAGATACGAGCAGCCCGGTATGCCCTAGTAGCATGGACATCCAAACTCCAAGGGTCCCCTGTCAGAATTCAATCAGACAATGCCACGGCAGTGGCATATATCAATCATCAGGGTGGCACCAGGAGTCGTGCAGCCCAGAGGGAAGTAAATTGCATCCTGAAATGGGCAGAAAGATATGTCCCAGCCATATCCGCGGTATTCATTCCAGGAGTGGAGAATTGGAAGGCGGACTTTCTAAGTCACCAACAATTATGCCCAGGGGAATGGTCCCTTCACCCCGAGGTTTTTCGGACAATATGTCAGCGGTGGGGAACACCGGATGTAGATCTGCTAGCATCCAGATTCAACGCAAAGGTGGACAGGTTTGTCTCTTGGACAAGGGATCCCCTAGCTTGCGGCTCGGATGCCCTAGTGTTCCCTTGGGATCAGTTCAAGCTGATATATGCATTCCCACCGCCACAATTGTTACCTCGATTACTCCGCAGAATCAGGGTAGAAAAGAAACCAGTGATTCTGGTGGCTCCAGCGTGGCCCCGAAGAGCGTGGTACGCGGAGATTGTAAAAATGTCTGTGGGGAGTCCTTGGACCCTCCCACATCGTCCGGACCTGCTTTCGCAAGGACCGATCTACCACCCTTCCTTACCAGCCCTAGGTTTGACGGCCTGGCTATTGAAGCCCACATTCTAAAAAAGAGAGGTCTCTCTAATCCTGTGGTATCTACCATGATCAATGCCAGGAAGCCGGTATCCAGGCAGATCTACTATAGAATCAGGAAGGCGTACATCGCCTGATGTGAGGCCAGCCAAGAAATGGCATCCACGAAAGTACGTAATAGGTAGAATTCTGGACTTCCTACAGTGGGCTGTAGATAGGAAGCTTGCCTTGAGTACTATCAAGGGTCAGATTTCGGCCTTGTCAATATTTTTTCAGAGGCCCTTGGCTTCGCATTCACTAGTCAAAGCCTTTATACAAGGAGTGATGCGTATTAGCCCTCCGGTTAATATTCCCATATGTCCATGGGACTTAAACCTGGTTCTGTCGGTTCTACAGAAACAACCATTTGAACCATTACAGCATATTTCCTTGGTTCTTCTCACCAGGAAATTGATTTTTCTAGTAGCCATTTGTTCGGCTAAAAGAGTGTCGGAATTGGCCGCTATGTCCTGTAGGGAGCCATATCTGGTTATCCATAAGGACAGAGTAGTGTTACGTCCTCATCCAGCCTTTCTTCCTAAGGTGGTATTGAGGTTCCATTTGAACCAAGATGTGGTTCTTCCTTCTTCTTTTTTCCCCAAACCTAGTTCAGTAGAGGAAAAATTATTACATTCTTTGGATGTAGTAAGAGCAGTTAAAGCTTATCTAAAAGCCACTGCTCAGATTCGCAGAACGGATACTTTGTTTATTCTGCCGGAAGGCCCCAGAAGGGGTCAGGCAGCGTCAAAATCTACTTTAGCCAAGTGGATTCGACAGGTCATAATGCAAGCCTATGGCTTGAGAAGGAGACCGCCTCCATTCAAAGTTAGGGCGCACTCCACGAGAGCAGTTGGAACTTCATGGGCAGTGCATCACCAGGCCTCCCTGGCTCAAATCTGTAAGGCCGCAACATGGTCTTCAGTACACACGTTTTACTAGGTTCTACCAGGTGGACGTTAGAAGTCAGGAGGATGTCGCCTTTGGGCGCAGTGTGTTGCAGGCCGCAAAAGATCCTCATGTCTGATAGTGCTCAGCTTATGTATGGTGTATCCCCCCCCCTCATTGGGCATTGCTTGAGGACATCCCACATAGTAATGACTATGCCGCTCTGTGTCCCGTGATGTACGAGAAAGAAAATAGGATTTTTATAACAGCTTTCCTGTAAAATCCTTTTCTTGGAGTACATCACGGGACACAGAGCTCCCACCCCTCTTTTGGGGACACTTATTGCTTTGCTACAAAACTGAGGTACTCCCGGATGGGAGGGGCTTATATAGGGGAGGGTACTTCCGGTTTTGGAAGTTGCCAGTGCCAGCACCTGAAGGTATCTATATAACCCACATAGTAATGACTATGCCGCTCTGTGTCCCGTGATGTACTCCAAGAAAAGGATTTTACAGGTAAGCTGTTATAAAAATCCTATTTTTTTTTTTTCATGTGGCAACACTGAAGAAATTACACTTTGCTACAATGTAAAGTAGTGAGTGTACAGCTTGTATAACAGTGTAAATTTGCTGTCCCCTCAAATGTCTCAACGGCTGGGAACAAAAGTGAGTGAGTACACCCATAAGTGAAAATGTCCAAATTGGGCCATTTTCCCTCCCCGGTGTCCTGTGACTCGTTAGTACTACAAGGTCTCAGGTGTAAATGGGGAGCAGGTGTGTTTAAATTTGGTGTTATCGCTCTCACACTCTTACTGGTCACTGAAAGTTCAACATGGCACCTAATGGCAAAGAACTCTGAGGATCTGAAAAAAAAAGACTTGTTGCTCTACATAAAGATGGCCTAGACTATAAGAAGATTGGCAAGACCCTGAAACTGAGCTGCAGCACGGTTGCCAAGACCATACAGGGGTTTAACGGGACAGGTTCCACCCAGAACAGGCCTTGCCATGGTCGGCCAAAGAAGTTGAGTGCACGTGCTCAGTGTCATATCCAGAGGTTGTCTTTGGGAAATAGATGTATAAGTGCTGCCAGCATTGCTGCAGAGGTTGAAGGGGTGCGGGGTCAGCCTGCTCAGACCATACACTGCATCAAATTGTTTTGCATGGCTGTTGTCCCAGAAGGAAGCCTCTTCTAAATATGATGCACAAGAAAGCCTGTAAACCGTTTGCTAAAGACAAGCAGACTAAGGACATGGATTACTGGAACCAAGATAAACTTATTTGGTTCAGATGGTGTCAAGCGTGTGTGGCGACAACCAGGTGAGGAGTACAAAGACAAGTGTGTCTTGCCTACAGTCAAGCATGGTGGTGGGAGTGTCTTGGTCTGGGGCTGTATGAGTGCTTCCAGCACTGGGGAGCTACAGCTCATTGAGGGAACCATAAATGCCATCATGTACTGTGACATACTGAAGCAGAGCATGATCCCCTCCCTTCGGAGACTGGGCCACAGGGCAGTATTCCAACATAACGACTCCAAGAGGAAGACTGCTAAAGAAGCTGAGGGTAAAGGTGATGGACTGGCCAACATGTCTCTAGACCTAAACCCTATTGAGCATCTGTGGGGCATCTTCAAATGTTAGATGGAGGAGCGCAAGGTCTCTAACAGCCACCAGCTCTGTGATGTCATCATGGAGGAGTGGAAGAGGACTCCAGTGACAACCTGTGAAGCTCTGTTGAACTCCATGCCCAAGAGGGTTAAGGCAGTGCTGGAAAATAATGGTGGCCACACAAAATATTGACACTTTGGGCCCAATTTGAACATTTTCACTTAGGGGTGTACTCACTTTTGTTGCCAGCGGTTTAGATATTAATGGCGTGTTGAGGTGTTTTGAGGGGACAGCAAATTTACACTGTTATACAAGCTGTAGACTCACTACTTTACATTGTAGCAAAGTGTCATTTCTTCTGTGTTATTAAAAGATAGAATAAAATATTTACAAAAATATGAGGGGTGCACTCACTTTTGTGAGATGCCTCACTGTGCCCATGGCTAGACTGACGTTTAACATGGGAGTCTATGGAAGGGGTGCCTAAATTTGAAAAATCAGTGCTCCCCGGCCTTAAGTCCCCCAGACAATAAACTTTGCAGACTTATAGAGGAGAAATGGGGCTACATGTCTGCCAAGTTTTGGGTCCAGGGGACCTACGACCGGCCAGTACCGGGTCCCCAAATTCACCAGAGAAATTACCATTTAACATGGGAGTCTATAGAAGGGGTGCCCGGCTTTGAAAAATCGGTGCTCCCGGGCCGTAGGTCCCCCGGACAACAAACTTTGCACACTTGTAGCCCCACTCTTCCTCTATATGTGTGCCAAGTTTGGGGTCCTGGAAATCTAGGGCCGTCCGGAACCGGATCCCCAAATCTGGGAGATCAGGCGCAAAAAGGTGACTCGAGTATAAGCCGAGGGGGGCATTTTCAGCACAAAAAGATGTGCTGAAAAACTCTGCTTATTCTCGAGTATATACGGTATAGATATAGATCTCTCTCTCTCTCTCTCTCTCTCTCTCTCTCTCTCTCTCTCTCTCTCTCTCTCTCTCTCTCTCTCCTCAATTTATTTCAATTTTTAATACATGATGACATTATTTTATATGTTCCTGGAGTTCATTTAAAAAGCATAAAAAAACGATCAAATAAATCTATATATAAAATATTTATACTGAATGGTGTTATTAGTCAGGTAATAATATAGATATACATCTAACACCTATATCTCCTGGGATTCTGCTTTGTTTGCATAGCTCTCCTACAGCGCAGGGAGAAAGGGGGGGACGGAGCCAGATTGAAGTAAGACTGGTAGTGAAAAGCTGTCAGTGGCTCTGAAAATAATTAGCATTCCTTTCACTCACCAGTTAGATATGTGCTCCCAAACCACATAATCTCTATGCCTCAGTGATCATTGTTGCCATTCCAGCCTCTCATCAGGGTGACATCTCACACCAAAATGATTTCTTATAAATTAATCTTGATAACATGACAGTCCCAGTAATTTCACTAGAACGCTTTCTCTCTCTCCTTTTTTTTTTTTTTTCTTTTTCTTCTTCCTTCGACAGAATCTGTTGGCTATTTTCTGTACGGCTTGATTGGCAGCCTGAGTGACTCAGAGGTACAAGCCAAAGAAGAACATCTGAAACAATACTTCCATCAGCTTAAGGAGATGGTACCATTTTCATTTTTTTCCCCCTCTATAATGTCTGTCCTGTCTGACATGTATCTATTAGATTTTTAAATTGCTGCTTTTAAGTCGAACCCAACCACTTCTCAATGTCATGGCGGGAGCTGGAGACTTAAATTATGTTGGAGATAATTTGTGTTGGACAGATTTCATTTAGTCTGTGTTTTAAAACTAATATATATCTTTTTTTTAATTTTGGCTTCCTTCTGGAACAGGGCGTTAGAGTTGACTCGCGAAAGGCCGAAAAAATTATTCAGTTGTTGGAAACTCGTAATGTTCCTCTGTTAACTAAGGTCTGTGCTTTTTTTTTTCTTTCTTTCTTTTATTATTTTAAATAAAGGGTAACTTCACTTTCGTGGGGAAAAAATATCAAATAAAGGGAAAATAATAATAGCGTATACAATTGTGACACAAGTCATATTGTAATTGAATCTTATTAAAAACGACCTTTTCCTTTTCAATCTGCAGCACTGTAATTTTCTGTAAAATGCAATATGGCTACCTGGAGGTATTGTGTACGGAACAGCCCCCCCCCCCCCGGAAACATAATTTGCCACTTGTGTGATTGGCTCACCAATTTTCCCAGAAATCTGCCTTATGCCTCGTACACACGTGCGTTTTTTTTCCCGACGGGAAACCTGCTATGAGAGCTTGTCGTCGGGAATCCCGGGCCGTGTGTATGCTCCATCGCAGTTTTTCCGACGGGAGCAGGATCTCTTTTACTCTTTCGTCCATGGACCGACACAGCTTCTCTATTGACAAAGTGGGTATTATCCGTTAATTAGGAGTGACTAGGCAGAAAAACTTGTAAAAAGTGTTGCATCACACCTTCTACAGTACCGCCCAGGGGGCGGACCCTCTGGGTATAACCTCTGTCTGCATCTTCGCAGATCAGTTTTTTTCTGTCTAGCAAGGAGTAGGACATGGCTCCTTTCGGGCCCATTGGTCCGGGGGAAAAAGATATATATTTTTTTGCTACATTTTTGTTTCCTGCGATCTTCGATCAACTGCCGACTGGGTGACAGGCTGGATCCTCGATCCTTGTAGTCTCCCCAGTTTCGGCCATCGAGCGTGTGCCGACCCTAGCTACGCGCTGGGTTTTCCACGACATGCCCGCCGCTCCACGGGTGGCCGGTGAGCCTACGCTCCAGGGCCTGCATCGGACCGCTCAGCTTCGGCTGACCTTACGGCCGAGTCGCAGCAGCCTGGCCGGTGAGCTTACGCTCCAAGGCTTGCATCGGACCGCTCAGCTTCGGCTGACCTTACGGCCGAGTCGCAGCAGCCTGTCCGGTGAGCGTCACGCTCCAGGGCATACATATGATCGTCCCTTTTGGGTCCAATCACAGCATGCCTGGCCAACAGTCACCTTCCGTGCGCGGACGATGACCTGTTTGGAATGTCTTCCAGCATAATACATGCAGGATAGGTAAGTAAAACTCCCCTGCCTCGGCTGGGTGATTTAGCTGGACATTCCTGGAGAGATCAAGTAAGTGGTTGTGGCCCCTTTCTTCCCTCTCTCCCTGCCTTTCCCTCCTTCCTGGGCTTCTAGCTAAAGGTTGCTGGGTGCTGGGGGTCACCTAGGGGGTTCCACTGGAGCGGGGCTGGCTGTAACTAACATTTAAAAGAAATGTCATTTCTGCTTACCTGTGTTTGTGTGCTTCCTTCTCCATGCTGTCGGCGGCCATTTTGCGGTGGTCAATGCCGAGTTCGGCCACTTGTGACTGCCCGGCGGCCATCTTCCTGTGGTTCGGCCACACCCACTGGCCCCTATCAGCTGATCGGCGGCCATGTTTGTCCACCCTGTATGCATATATTGCCGTTCGGCGGCCATCTTTTTGTGGGCTATGGCTGCTTGACCTCTATCTCTGGTCGGCGGCCATTTTCTTAGAGCCCACATTATCTTCCATACAGACGTTTTTGGCAACCATTTTGCGAGAGCCTCCGGCCTCTAGGGTGCATTACACTGGTGCGAAAATTCACACAGGAAATGCTGATAAAAGAAGCAGACTGACACAGCAGCAGGGGGACAGCATCACAGGTGCAGCGCACGGCAGCATAGCAGTACCTATCCAGGGTGGTGAGTCCTCTGGGTGACCCAGCCTCTCTGCAGCACAGGAGGGTGGCCTATTGATATCTTGCCTGGAGCCCTGTGAGTGTCAGCGTGTGGTCAGCATGGCATCTGAGCCAGATGTCTTCTCCCCTGAAACACCAGATTTAGCAGCTGGTGCCCCTGAGGTGTCTATGAACGCTATGACGGCAATCCTAGAGGCGTTTGCTGCCAGGGTGGAAGCAGCACACGGGAATACAGGGGGTAGTAAACGCCCTGTCCCCTGCAAGCTTCTGGGGATAATTCTGATGCAGAACCAGGTCCAGCTACGGCTCGGGGCCCAGATTCTGACGCATCAGAGACTGCAGACCATGACCGGACAGTGAGAATGACTCCAAGTCCAGGTCAGTACGCAAGACGGCTTTGGTATCTGACCTTATTACTGCAGTGCGGGATATGCTAAAGTTGGAAAATACTGCAGAAGCAGAAGAGACTCCGGTCCACTTGGGTTTCATAGACCTGCCCGCACTGCTAAGGTGTTCCCTTGTGTGTCTTTTGATAAACTCTTATACAAGGAATGGGAGAACCCAGTGAGGGTCTTTACAGCCCCAAAGAGGTTTGCGGTACGGTACCCCTTTAAGGAGAGTTTTCTGAAGAAATGGACCTCTCCCCCTATAGTGGACCCTCCGGTGTCCAGACTTAATAGAGCCACCACAATTCCTGTAGAAGGGGCTCCTGTTTTCAAGGACCCTGTAGATAAGAAGGCTGAAGCACTCGCTTGCTACCTATACTCAGTGGTAGGCTCGGCAGTACGCCCGGCATTGGCGGGGGCCCTAGTGTCTCACACACTTACTGAATGGGCAAGATTGCTACTCCAGGGGTTAAGGAGCGAGATGCTCCTCCTGATGAGATAACATTGGCCGACCAGTTGGTCCAGGGCCTTAGGTTTGTCTGCGAGTCAGACATGAATACTATTCCCCTGCTGTCTAAAACTTCGGTTTACGCAGTAGCAATACGCCGCCTGATCTGGCTAAAAGGCTGGTCTGCGGACCAGACTTCCAAGAAAGCCCTGTTGGATCTGCCTTTTAAGGGCGACAGACTTTTTGGGGCTTCTCTGGATGACATCATCAAGGATGCCACAGGAAGTAAAAGCACTTTGCTTCCCCAAATTAGCAAGGGTAAGGGGCCACGCCAAGGGGCAAGGGCCCTCCTTTACTGCACGCAAGCATTTTTTTCGTCCCCCTAGGGCGACAGGGAAAAGACCCCAGGCCGATAAAGCGCCTGCCCAAAGACAAAAGCGTCCTTGGTCCCGCATACCCAAGAAGCCTGCGGACAAATTTGCGTCCGCATGAAGGTCCACCCCCACCCAGCTCTCGGGTGGGGGGACGTCTTCAGAAATTTGCAACTCAGTGGACAGCTCTAATCTCCGACAGGTGGGTTTGCGAAGTAATCTCCTCAGGCTACAAGATAGAGTTTCTCTCTTGTCCACTGGACAGATTCAACACCTAATCTCCAGCTACTACCGACCCATCAGGAGGCCCTGTATAGGGCGGTCCAGGGTCTACTGGAACGCGGGGTAGTTATTCCAGTTCCAGAACTGGAACTGGGTTTTTACTCAAATCTGTTCTTTGTGCCGAAGAAGGAGGGGGTTCGTCCAAGCTTGGATCTCAGAGCCCTCAATTGCTTTGTGAAGGTACAAAGATTTCCGATGGAGTCGGTTCGATCTGTAGTCACGGCTCTCCATCCGGGGGACTTTCTGGCCTCCTTGGACATCAAGGACGCATACCTGCATGTCCCCATATACTCCAGACACCAGAGGTTTCTGCGATTTGCTATCGGGAAGGACCACTACCAGTTTGTGGCCCTCCCGTTGGGCCTTGCCTCAGCACCCAGGACGTTCACCAAGGTGCTCGCTCCGATTCTGGCACTTCTAAGACAGCGGGGTATCGCTATCACAGGCTACTTATACGACCTTCTGCTGAAGGCCCCTTCAAGCTCAGAATTAGAGGTAAGCGTGTCCATTACCTGTCAGACTCTTCGAGACTGTGGTTGGATACTAAACACGCAAAAGTCAGTATTGGTGCCCACTCAACGCCTAGTGTACCTGGGGTTGATTCTGGATTCCTCAGAGGCAAAGGTATTCCTCCCTGTGGAGAAGTTGCAGACCCTCCGGGCTGCAGTACGGCAGCTGACTTCCAGGAATTGGTCGTCACTCCGTCTTTGCATGCGAGTGTTGGGCCTCATGGTAGCCTCCTTCGAGGCGGTCCCATATGTTCAATACCACACTCGAGTGTTACAGAAGGAAGTTCTGTCCAGATGGAACAGATGCCCTTCATCTCTGGATTATCAAATCTGAGTGAGCCACCTAGTCAGGAGATCCCTGGTATGGTGGCTGACAGCAACGGCTCTAATGGCCGGGAAGTCATTTCTTCCGGTTTACTGGATAGTGATCACGACGGACGCCAGCCTTACAGGTTGGGGGGGAGTCTGGGGTGTCCAGTCGGCGCAAGGTCGCTGGACCCCAGAGGAAGCCCTCCTGCCGATCAATGTCCTGGAGAGCCGGGCGATCAAGCTGTGCCTCTTCAAATGGTCTCAGAGGCTGCAAGGGCGTCCAGTCAGGATCCAGTCAGACAACGCCACAGCAGTGGCATATGTCAATCATCAAGGAGGAACAAGAAGCTCAGCTGCAGCATCGGAGGTTGCTCGCATCCTGAAGTGGGCAGAGAAGAGCGTACCGGCACTATCGGCCGTGTACATTCCGGGTGTGGAAAACTGGCAGGCGGTCTACCTGAGCCGCCAGATGCTGGACCAGGGAGACTGGTCCTTACACCCGGAGGTGTTCCAACTCCTCCCCCAAAGATGGGGCACACCAGACGTAGATCTTCTGGCTTCCCGACTCAATCAGAAGGTATTGAGATTTGTGGCCCGGTCAAGAGACCCATGGGCAGACGCAACGGACGCGTTGGTAGCATCGTGGGGTCAGTATCGGCTAATCTATGCCTTCCCTCCCTTAAGGCTTCTTCCTCTTCTGCTCCGCAGAGTGGAGGCAGAGGGAATTCCAATGATCCTTATCGCTCCAGATTGGCCTCAGCGTCCTTGGTACGCCGATCTAGTACGTCTGGTAGCAGACGTCCCCTGGCGCCTACCACTACGGAAGGACCTGCTATTGCAAGGTCCCATATTCCATCCTGCTTTACAGTCATTGGCTTTAACAGCATGGCTGTTGAGAACCAGGTACTGAGAGACCGGGGCCTGTCAGACTCAGTAATCTCTACTATGAGAAGTGCTCGAAAACCGTCCTCTAGGAAGGTTTATCACCGCACTTGGAGGGCCTACATCTCCATGTGTGAGGAAATGAAATGGCATCCGCGTACCTATTTGGTTTCCAGAATCCTGCTGTTTTTACAGCATGGGGTGGACCAAAGGCTTGCCCTAAGTACAATTAAGGGTCAGATATCTGCCCTGGCTGTCTTTTTTCAGCGACCCCTGGCGACTCACTCTCTCGTGAGTACATTTGTGCAGGGGGTTCGACATGTGGCCCCTCCGGTCCGTCCCCCGTTACTTCCGTGGGACTTGAACCTGGTCCTCTCGGTGCTTCAGAAGGCACCGTTTGAGAATATTAGAGATATTCCCCTGTTGACACTTTCTCAGAAAGTGGTCTTTTTGGTGGCTGTTACATCAGTTAGACGAGTCTCTGAGCTGGCAGCCTTGTCCTGCAAGGCTCCCTATTTGATTTTCCACAAGGATAAGGTGGTGCTGCGGCCGCAGCCTTCCTTTCAAAAGTAGTTTCGGCTTTTTATCTCAATGAAGACATTGTACTTCCATCCTTTTGTCCTCAGCCGTCGAATCCTAAGGAGTCGGCGTTGCATTCCTTGGACGTTGTCCGAGCTTTGAGAGTATACCTATCTGCTACTTCCCGGTTCCGGAAGTCAGACTCACTGTTTGTTTCGGTGGCTGGTCCCAAGAAGGGCCAAGCAGTCTCATCGGCCACCATCTCTAGGTGGATCCGACAGATAGTAATCCAGGCTTACGCCTTAAAGGGTCAAGCGCCCCCCTTCCTGGTCACGGCGCATTCGACCAGGGCAATAGGTGCCTCTTGGGCTTTCCGACATCAAGCGTCTGTTTCCGGATTATGTAAAGCGGCGACTTGGTCGTCCGCTCACACTTTCACAAAATTCTACAAAATTGATGTAGGTGCATCTTCGGATGCCTCTTTCGGCCGCAAGGTTTTTGCAAGCGGCTGTTTAGAGTTGCAGCTCCTCCGTTGGAGGAGTGCTGTTTTGTGTTTGGGGTGAAGTTTATTTTTATGCTGTTACCACCCCTCGTTTTTTCTCTGACACTGCTTTGGGACATCCCACTTTGTCAATAGAGAAGCTGTGTCGATCCATGGACGAAAGAGTAAATAGGATTTTTTACTCACCGTAAAATCCTTTTCTCTGAGTCCGTGGACCGACACAGCACCCACCCCTCCTTTTAAGTTTGTACTGCTTTTTGACGAACTGATCTGCGAAGATGCAGACTGAGAGGTTATACCCAGAGGGTCTGCCCCCTGGGCGGTACTGTAGAAGGTGTGATGCAACAATTTTTACAAGTTTTTCTGCCTAGTCACTCCTAATTAACGGATAATACCCACTTTGTCAATAGAGAAGCTGTGTCGGTCCATGGACTCAGAGAAAAGGATTTTACGGTGAGTAAAAAATCCTATTTTTTCCCATCAGGCCAAAAATTCGAGCGGGAAAACCGTTCATCTGTATGGTTTTCTGACGGGCAGATAACCGCGCATGCTTAGAATCAAGTATGAGACGGGAGCGCTCTTTCTGGTAAAACTAGCGTTCGGAATGATTTAAAAAGAGTAAACACAGTTGATTGATAATAAATGGCTTCAGCCAAACACTAACCATGAGTGAAAGAAAAGTTTTTGTGTTATCGTTCATAATCTCTGAAAAATGGCCAAGAAATCATAAATTCTGCCAGGGTATGTAAACTTATGAGCACAACTCTATAACTATTGCTTTGTGTGTAAAGATTTGCAGATGTTTCCATAAGATATTACATGCAAGTTTTGAATTTAATTGAAACTCCTAAATATGTTTTATATACATGCTGTAGAAAATGCACTAATTCTTCCTTTATCAAATGGGTTTATTAAAGATATTCATGCAAATCTGCGATTTTCCTGATTCAGTCATCACTAGGCATAGTTGGAGCTGGGGGGTTGGGTGTTTAAAACATTTAATTATTCTTTTTACTTGGGCTGATTTTATGGCAATGTTATTATTTTATTACATGAGTGTTTTTAATTTAATTTTTTTTTTTTTTTTCTTAGAAT
This sequence comes from Rana muscosa, assembly GCA_029206835.1. Lineage (NCBI taxonomy): Eukaryota > Metazoa > Chordata > Amphibia > Anura > Ranidae > Rana > Rana muscosa. Next base: position 245,312,437 of record CM055121.1, on the reverse strand, counting down.
ATAAAGGAATTGGCATCTCCACAACAAGTTGTTCGTGAGGTAGGTAGTATGCACCACTTTAGCAAGCAGTCTTTTAATTTATTTTTAAAATGATTCTGACGCTTCATAAAGAAGCCAAGCTGGCTAAGAGGAGTAATAAAGCTTTACCCCTCCTTCTATTCTCATCACTGAGCTCTGCTGTGTTTCTGAGATAACCTTTCTAAAGGGTCATCCAGGTGAGTTGCATTTCTGGTCCCCCTGCTGATTGTTGTTTATTCCGCTAGCCCTTGTCACTACTATGTCCTTTAATGACATGGGGGTTTGTGGAGGAAACCATTGTTTTTCAGCAGGGGAAGCAGGCATTCAAAACTTTTGGAAATGGGAGATGCAAAAGTTTTTTTTTTTTTTTTTTACTTATTGCTTGAAACAGTGGTATTTGATGGTACAGGAGGACTAAGTATTGCTTTTATTTATAGGCTGGACTTCAATTTACACTTTTTATATAGTAACCGTTACTTTAAAGTTTGTCAAGCACATTGCGGTCTGATTGTGCAATCTCTGTGCTAACTGTATAATGGGAGGTCCTGCGTTAACATTACAGTCAGGAGGCTCCTGCATAATATCCTCCAATCTTTTTAAATTTACTACTCGATTGTAGCATGTATGCTGCATCATCTCACTAAAGAGGATCTATGTAAGGACTGGGCACTTCCAGACAAAGTGTTTGTGCCTGCTAAGCAGTTTGTGCAACGGTATTTGGAAGAAAGCTTTAATAAAAAGTGGACGGTCCCTGCTGTGGACCAAGCTGAATCCTATTTAAATAAGATGCTCACCATTCCCTTGGATTATAGACCGGTTTTTAACCACTTCCCGCCCGGCCTATAGCAGAATGACGGCCGGGAAGTGGTTCAGTTATCCTGACTGGACGTCATATGACGTCCAGCAGGTTAACAGCCGCTGCGCGCCCATGGGGGCGTGGATCGCGCCGATTGGTGGTGCGGTGTGTCAGTCTGACACACCGCTACACCGATCTCGTTAAAAAGCCTCCGACAGAGGCTCTTTACCACGTGATCAGCCGCGTCCAATCACGGTTGATCACGACGTAAACAGGAAGAGTCGTTGATCGGCTTTTCCTCACTCGCGTCTGATAGACGCGAGTAGAGGAGAGCCGATCGGCGGCTCTCCTGACAGGGGGGTCTACGCTGATTGTTTATTAGCGGAGCCCCCCGCAGATGCCCACACTGGACCACCAGGGAAACCGCCAGGACCACCAGGGAAGCCCCTAACATGTGGATGGCCAGGTACGTCCCCCATGACCATCCACATGTGCAAATGTATGCCCAATATATGCCAATCAGTGCCTACAAATGGCCACTGACTGGCACCATTATGAATCACATCAGATCAGTAATGCCCAGCAATGGTGCCCATCTGTGCCGCCTATGGGTGCCAATCGGTGCCGCCTTATCAGTGCCCGTCAGTGCAGCCTTATCAGTGCCCATCATTGAAGAAGAAGAAAACGTACTTATTTACAACAACAAAAATTACAGAAACAAACTTTTTTTTTTCTAAATTTTCGGTCTTTTTTTATTTGTTGCGCAAAAAATAAAATTTGTAAAGGTGATCAAATGCCACCAAAAGAAAGCTCTATTTGTGGGAACAAAATGATAAAAAATGTGTTTGGGTACAGTGTAGCATGACCGCGCAATTGTCATTCATACTGCGACAGCGCTGAAAATGGGCTTGGGCAGGAAGGTGTAAAAGTGCTTGGTATTGAAGTGGTTAAGAATCTATTGGACAAAAAGTTTGAATCCTTCTTAAAGGCTTTTTTATTGTCTTTAACAAATGCAGCCATGCAACCCACTATTGCTTCTGTAGGGTATTGTTAAGCTTTCCTGGACTGAGTGGGGCATTTACCAAAACAATTTGGAGCCCTGAAATCCGGTTCATCAGCTAGACACCAGTCGGAGTTCTTTCCAAAAGTCTTACGCCTCTGTGTAGATGGGTTGGGAGACTGCCTCCTTGGGACTTGTGTAAATTTGTTAGGCGAGTGTTGTGGCTTTAAATGCTGGTCGGCTGAGCTCCCTTGCAAGAAACAGTCGTAATGCATGCCTTTTGCGGGGTGAGTACCACTTAGCAATGCCTCGGATATGTTTTCCAAAAGGTTATTGGAGAAAACGATACTCTCCCAACTCTGAAAAAGCCTGTAGAGGAATAGTTGTCCTCTGGGGCCGGAAAGGTTTCCTTTCTTTCCTCCATACCTCCAGACAGTCTGGACCTTCTGTCACAAGGTCCCTTGTTCAATCCTGCTTTACAGATACTGCCTTTGACAGCCTGGCTATTGAGGCCCAAGTCCTGAGAAATTGGCGATTTTCGGACTGATCGTAACCTCAGTGAAGACCTAAAAGCCCTCATCCCACAAGGTTCACCATTGCAAGTGGAAAGCTTACTTTGGTGTGAGAAGGGGAAGCTGCATCCTAGAAAGTATTCTGTGGCATTGATTTTATACTTTTTGCAGTTGGGATTGGACCAGTCATTAGCCATTAAGGACAATCGAAGGCCTTGGTGGTACTTTTTCAAAGGCTGCTTGCTTCCCGTTCCTTGATAAGAGCCTTAGAACAGGAAGAGGCTCACATTGTGCCACTGGTGTGTTCTCTGCGGACTCCCCTGGACCTCAGCTTAGTGTTGTTGGTCCTTCCAATGCCACCAGTGTTAATTTTGACATCAAAATTCGATTTGGTTTTAGCCAGTCTTTTGTCTAAAATGCCATTTTAGTTTTAGTCGTATTTTAGGCATCTGAATTTTTTTCATTTTAGTCGACAAATATAACACGGAATGCCACTATTTGAGCCTATCAGGGATCTTCCTCTTTCCTTTCATGAAAGGTTACCTTCTTAATGGCGATTACCTATATCTGGAGGGTGTCTTGATTGGAGGCCTTATTTTGTAAGGAGCTATTCCTTGTTCAAAATGACTGTTGTGCTGATGTGTCCTAATGCCTTCCTTCCTAAAGTGGTCTCATCATTACATTTGAATCAGAACTTGGTGTTACCTTTTTGTCCTGCTCCAAAACATCTCAAGATTACCCTCCATAGTCTCTAGATCTTTTAAGGACTGTGCGAGTGCATTTTGAAAATTTTGGGTTGTTGTGGAAACAAGCCTTGGTGATAAAGCATCAGTGTAAAATGGTTATGGGATAACCTTTTATTCCATAATAACTCTTACATGAGTGAATTTCCCTTCCTAGGGGTAGATTTTCTCTCACTCCCTGTTTCCTCCCTCCGTTAGTAAGTAGGAGTCGTTTGTAAGTCGGATGTTTGTAACTAGGGGACCGCCTGGATATCTCGCTGCCACGGCCTCCATTCATCAATCGAATACTTTGTCTTCGTTGCTTGAAGGCTTCTGGAAGGGTCAGGTTGCCTCTCGCTCCATATTTGCAGTGTGGTTCAGATAAGTCATTACTTGGACATATGATCTGAAGGAAATAGTTTTTCCTTCGCTCATGCGAAGGCTCGTTTTATCAGAAGTGTTGATGCTTTGTGGGCCTGTGTCAGGCGTTTCAGTTTCCCAGGTCTGTAAAGCTGCCACCTGGTGTTTTACACGTGCGTGTTTTTTTTTTTTTAGGTGGATGTTGAGGCTTCGGTGGTCTTTGGCCTAGGTCGCAAAGTTTCCCTGGCGGCCTTGTAGGGCCTTCTCAGTTGTTCCTCTTCTTTCTCTTATGAGGCTTTGTTGTTAGGGGCCTGTTAGCCATTGTTTGCTGTTGCCCGCCCTTCATGGGTTTGCTTTTGAACACCCCAGTAGACTGAAAATTGGCTCTCCTGTGTCCTGTGATGAATGATTTAAGACAAATCGTTTTTTTATTTGCCTATAAAATCTTTCTTTGAGTACATCACAGAACACAGATCCCTTCCCTCTTGTCTCTCACTGACATTGCTTGCTATCCAGCAAGAGGTGGGGCATAACCCAGTAGTCTGATTGGCTCTCCTGAGTCTTGTGATGCACGCTAAGAAAGGAGAGTTTACAGGCAAGCCATTTATTTAATAGAAAACTTTGCTTCCACAGTTTTTTTTTTTTTACCCTTTGGTACATCAATGCACTGCTGATCTTCCTCTGCCTCTTTGCAACCAGTTTATTTGTACATGCTGTGACAGCAGGAAGGTAAAGTCACCTGGTTGCATCCAGGGGGGTAGATATATTTCGCCCAGCTTCAGGCTTTACGCCGACTTATACAACTAGGTGGAGAGTTGTATAAGGCTAGTGGGCTCATGGATGACTCATACCTCTAGGGAGAGTGTGGGGCGTCGTGCAGACAGAGATGAGGAGACCAGCTGAACCTTGTCAGCTCATTTAGGCCTCTATAAGAACTCCCAGCTTCATTAGATGTTAGCTCATGCCTGGAACCAGACCTGTGTGGACTGTCTAGGGAGAGTGAACCCCTGTGCGGTGAGAAAAAGCCTGTGTGGCTATTTGCTTGGACATTTAAAACCAGGGACTTAGGGACTAGGACAGCACTAGGCTGATCCCAGTTGTTAGTTAGGAAACCTGTATGTTTAGTCAGAGGTCAAGTTGACCAGGATTTATTTTATTTATGTTTCTTTTGCTTTGCTGTGTTTTGTCACTGTAAATAGAAAATAAACCGCACCTTTTTGATTTTGAAAACCACAACCTCCGTTTGCTGGGCCTGTTTTTGTCTGGGGAGCCCATCCCGGGGGTCACACACACCCGCTGCCGAGCTAACCCCCTCACAGTTGGTGGAGAACCAGTGGCAGTTTTTTTTTAAGCCAGCATGGAGGAGATACTGAAACAGCTGGCTCTAGCAAATGCCAATCAACAGCAGACAAATGCAGGTTTGCAAAGGAGCCTTGCAGCCCAGCAGCAAGCTCATCAACAGAGCCTTGCAGCCCAGCAGCAAGCTCACCAACAGAGTCTGGAAGCTCAGCAACAAGCCCAGCAGCAATCTGAGGCCCGCTTCATAGACCTGTTACAGAAGCAAGAGCAGAGACTACAACAAATGGAAGCAGTAATGCAGCAACGTCCGCAGACCAGTGAGGAAAGCCGTCCCACTAATACCGCGCCCTTTGGGGTGAGTCGTTTATTGACAAAAATGACTAGAGAGGATGATCCAGAGGTATTTTTGACCACATTTGAAAGGACCGCTGAAAGAGAAAAGTGGCCTGAGGAGCAGTGGGCTGGACTGGTGGCTCCTCTGTTAACTGGTGAATCGCAGAAAGCTTACTATGACCTAGAGCCTAACCAAGCAAAAGACTATGTGATGCTAAAAGCTGAAATTTTGGCAAGGCTGGGTGTCACCCAGGCTGTCCGGGCTCAGCGTTTGCATAACTGGACTTTCCAGCTTGGAAAACCCCCCAGGTCTCAAATGTATGATCTCATTCACCTGAGCAGAAAGTGGCTACAGCCAGAGACTTTGTCCGCACCAAAGATTGTGGAACGTGTTGTAATGGATCGGTTTTTGAGAGCTCTTCCTACTGCCATCCAAAAGTGGGTAAGCCATGGAGACCCAGAAACGGCCGGTAAACTTGTGGATCGGGTAGAGAGATACTTGGCTGCAGAGAACCTGACGGCCTCTTCCAGAGACACTCGGACTTTCCACCCTAAGACCAGACCATCCCCAGGGGCGGATAAGAGGATTCCAAGGGGTGAGGGTGGAGAGAGTGAGAGGGTGGGAGCTCTACCCCAAGTTTGGCGAGAACAGCCTGGGAAATCAGCGGCTCAAGAGGCGGCAAGAAGGATCGTTTGCTACCGCTGCCGGCAAGCGGGACATATTGCAGCCAATTGCCCGGTTGTGGAGGAACCCATGCAGTGTGACTTTCTGACGGGCAGACGTCAGTCGCTGTGTGCGACAGTCGCATGCACTGCCATTCGAGGAACTGAGAAACATTTATGCAAAATGTGTGTTAATGGTAGAAATGTTGTGGTATTGCTGGATTCAGGTAGCCTTGTGACCCTGATAAAGGCTGAGTTAGTTAAAACAGAGGTCTTTGGGAATAGCAAGGTAGCTGTTATTTGTGTGCATGGGGACACCCGAGAGTATCCAGTGACTACAGTGTGTTTCGAGACCCCCAAAGGTACCCTCTCTCATCCAGTGGGCTTAGTATCTCAGTTACCGCATGACGCCATTGTGGGAAGGGATTTTCCGAAGTTCTGGGAACTGTGGGATGATCCTGAGCCCCCCCACTGGTGCCCCTATGTACCAGGAATGTGATAGCCAGAACTCCCCTGAGAGTGGTGAGGACTCTCCGGAATTTCCCTTATCAGTATTGGCAGGGGAGACTCAAGAAACTGGAGAGGAGCCCACCTCCTCAGACGAAAACCTACCGTCTGTGGAGTTTTCTGATCTTGAGGTTCACAGGGAAAACTTTGCCACAGAACAGTTGAAAGACCCCGCCCTAATAAAGGCACGGGAAAACGTAGTGAAAATAGATGGCGAGTTAGTGAACCCAGATAATACCTGCACTTACCCATACTTCAGCGTAGAGTAGGACCTACTGTATCGGGTGGCAAAAAGGGCAGAAGAAACCGTTGAGCAGCTTGTGGTGCCCAAACCTTACAGGAAGTTGGTGTTGGAGTTGGCCCATGGGCACATTCTTGGAGGTCATCTGGGGACAGAGAAAACCCGAGAGAGGGTATTACAGAGATTCTATTGGCCGGGGGTGATGAAGGACATAGAAAATTATTGTTCCTCCTGCCCTGTGTGTCAGAGGTCGGCCCCGATGCCACATTTCCGTAGCCGCTGGTCCCTCTACCCATCATTGAGGTCCCGTTTGAGAGGATCGCCATGGATTTGGTAGGGCCTATAATCAAGTCCGCTAGGGGGCACCAGTACATATTAGTTATAATGGACTATGCCACCCGTTATCCAGAAGCGATCCCTCTCCGAAATACCTCGGCCAAGACCATAGCCAAAGAGCTATCTCTTGTGTTTAGCCGGGTGGGTATTTGTAAAGAACTGCTTACGGACCAAGGTACACCCTTTATGTCCCGGGTTATGAAGGAGCTGTGTAAATTGTTCAAAGTGACGCAATTACGTACATCTGTGTATCACCCCCAAACCGATGGGCTGGTTGAAAGATTCAACAAAACCCTAAAACAAATGTTGAAGAAAGTGGTGGATAGAGATGGAAAGGATTGGGACTGTCTACTTCCTTATCTGATGTTTGCTATTAGGGAGGTGCCCCAATCCTCTACGGGATTCTCCCCCTTTGAGTTACTGTATGGGAGACACCCAAGAGGGCTGTTGGATATTGCCAAGGAAACTTGGGAAAGTGAGAGTTCTCCCCACAGGAGTGTGATTGAGCATGTCGCCCTGATGCAAGACCGAATTGCACAGGTAATGCCCATCGTGAAGGAACATTTGGCCCAAGCGCAGTTAGCACAGCAGAGAGTGTACAACCGTGGAGCCAAGACCCGTACCTTTTCCCCGGGGGATAGGATACTGGTACTTGTCCCTACGGTTGAAAGTAAATTCCTTGCCAAATGGCAAGGCCCCTATGAGATAATGGAAAAAGTGAGCGAAGTGAATTACAAGGTCAGACAACCAGGAAGGCGAAAGCCCGAACAGATCTATCACGTTAATCTGTTGAAAGCCTGGAGGGATAGAGAGTCCCTAGTCGCAGACACTTGGTCACCAGCTCAAACTGGTTGCGTGATTCCTGAGGTTGGAATAGCAGCCGCCTTGTCACAACCCCAACAACAGGAGGTTAAGGAGTTTGTGCTTCGCAACAAGGAGGTATTCTCTGAGCTGCCGGGACAAACATCTGGGGTAGAGCATGACATCATTACCCCGCCCGGTGAAAGGGTGAAGTTAAAACCCTATCGGATCCCAGAGGCCCGACGGGAGGCAATACGGGAGGAAGTACAGAAAATGCTGAACTTAGGGGTGATAGAGGAGTCCCAAAGTGATTGGTCTAGTCCCATTGTGTTGGTGCCTAAACCGGATGGGAGCTGGCGATTTTGTAACGATTTTCGTCAGTTGAACAAAGTTACAAAATTTGACACCTACCCCATGCCACGTATAGATGAGTTGATCGACCGGCTGGGAACAGCCCGATACATGACGACTCTTGACCTCACAAAAGGGTATTGGCAAATCCCCCTGGCCAAGTCGGCCAAAGAGAAAACCGCATTTGTAACCCCAGACGGGGCGTTCCAATATAAAAGAATGCCGTTCGGGTTACAGAATGCGCCGGCCACATTCCAGCGGAAAATGGACCAGATGCTGAGGCCCCATCGGGAGTATGCTGCGGCTTACCTGGATGACGTAATTGTCCATAGCACAGATTGGGCCTCACATCTGCCAAAAGTGCAAGCAGTCCTGGACTCTGTTCGGGAAGCGGGGTTTACGGCTAACCCCAAGAAGTGTACCATTGGGCAGGAGGAGGCCAAATATCTTGGGTACACCATTGGGAGGGGAGTAATAAAACCCCAACTCAACAAAGTCGAGGCCATCCAGAGTTGGCCACGTCCCAACAGCAAGAAGCAGGTACGAGCCTTTCTGGGAATCGCTGGGTATTATCGGCGATTCATTCCCCACTTTGCTTCTAAGGCTGTGCCCCTAACCAACCTGACGAAGGGGAAAGGGTCGGTCATGATTAAATGGACCCCCGAGGCTGAGGCAGCATTCCAATTCTTGAAACAAGCCTTATGTAGCCAGCCAGTGTTGTACTCACCCGACTTTTCTAAAGACTTTGTCGTACAAAGTGATGCGTCAGATGTGGGGTTAGGAGCAGTATTGTCCCAGGTCTGGAACGGGGAAGAGCACCCAGTCATTTACCTCAGCAGGAAGTTGAAGTCCCATGAGGTAAATTACGCCACCGTTGAAAAGGAGTGTTTAGCGGTGAAGTGGGCTCTAGATTCCCTTCGGTACTACCTGCTAGGTAGGCACTTTGACATGGTTACGGATCACGCTCCGTTAAAGTGGATGGCTCAAAACAAGGAAACAAATAGAAGAGTGAATAGGTGGTTCCTGGCCCTCCAGGAATTCAACTTCACAGTAAAGCATCGCCCTGGCGTTCAAATGGGGAATGTGGATGCTTTGTCTCGAGTACATGAATGCCTGATTGCTGGTGTTCCAACCCCGAGGTTAAAACAAGAGGGGGGGGGGTATGTGACAGCAGGAAGGTAAAGTCACCTGGTTGCATCCAGGGGGGTAGATATATTTCGCCCAGATTCAGGCTTTACGCCGACTTATACAACTAGGTGGAGAGTTGTATAAGGCTAGTGGGCTCATGGATGACTCATACCTCTAGGGAGAGTGTGGGGCGTCGTGCAGACAGAGATGAGGAGACCAGCTGAACCTTGTCAGCTCATTTAGGCCTCTATAAGAACTCCCAGCTTCATTAGATGTTAGCTCATGCCTGGAACCAGACCTGTGTGGACTGTCTAGGGAGAGTGAACCCCTGTGGTGAGAAAAAGCCTGTGTGGCTATTTGCTTGGACATTTAAAACCAGGGACTTAGGGACTAGGACAGCACTAGGCTGATCCCAGTTGTTAGTTAGGAAACCTGTATGTTTAGTCAGAGGTCAAGTTGACCAGGATTTATTTTATTTATGTTTCTTTTGCTTTGCTGTGTTTTGTCACTGTAAATAGAAAATAAACCGCACCTTTTTGATTTTGAAAACCACAACCTCCGTTTGCTGGGCCTGTTTTTGTCTGGGGAGCCCATCCCGGGGGTCACACACACCCGCTGCCGAGCTAACCCCCTCACAATGCGTTAGTGCTGACTGCATGGCATTTCTCTGGGCATGGGTTTTCTGTTGCTGATGGCAGTTGATAATGCATACATAATGTGTTTTAGGGCAGCTCCTTGTAGTATATTTTACAAACTTTTTGACAGGACGACCACACTTTTTAAAGCGAGATTAAAGAGGAAGTAAACCCTGATGGGTTTTACTTCCTCTTTGTTTCCATTCAAAGGTAAAGCATAATGGGCTACTATGCATCGCATAGTAGCCCATTATGTGACACTTACCTGCAGGAGAAGCCCGCAATGTCCCCGTCTTCCTCACTGGCAACGAGCGTCCATTCTTCACCCCTCTTCCTTCCGGGGCCACGAACTCCGGCTCTGTGACTGGCCGGAGTCGTGTAACGTCACTCCCGCGCATGCGCGTTAGAGCGACTTGTCACGGCATGACCCCAGCTTGAAACGGCACAGCGTGGCCTTCATTCGGAGAAGAGGCCTTCATTCGGAGACATTGCAAATATCTCCTAAACCGTGGAGGTTTAGAAGATATTTCAAGCACCTACAGGTAAGCCTTAATCTAGGCTTACCTGTAGGTGAAAGTTGTCCCTGAGGGTTTACAACCACTTTAACATGTTTTACAACCACTTTAACAAAGATTTTATTGATTGAATTTACATACTATACTTTTAAAGCAGATTTTCTCATTCAAGAACACATTTTTAAAAAACTTTTTAGCTGCACAGTCTATGTACATAACAGGAGGGAGCACCTTGCTGCTCTTCTACGCCTGTGTGTAAAAAAAAAAAAAAAAAAATCTGGATTTTGAGGTGGTTGTGTAAAATTATTATTATTTATTTATTTTCTTTAGGCTAAAAATATTCCTAACCTGGAAGAAGAATTGGAGAAATTGAAAGCCAGAGACCTTCCATGTGGACGAGCCTTAATGAATCTGCTTAATGAATTGGTTAAAGTAGAGGTAATGCAGCCTGTTCACAATGTTGGCGGGTTCCCATAAATAATTTTTTTGTTTGCTTTATCATGCATCTTGTATTTGTTTTCGGACCCTGTATAAGGCTCCTGTCACATTTCTTTGGTGCGGTTTCCCTGCAACGCGGGTGAAGCGTAGTGTACATTCACTTTTCATTTTGGGTTACGCGCATTTTCGGTTAGACCAGGTGTTTTTGGTGCGTTTTCTAAAAGCGCACCATTAATTGCAGCATGCAGGACTTTAAGTGCATTTTCAGAAATGGCACCAAAATACCTGATCTAACAGAAGTCTATAGGAAAGCACCCCGGTAAACATGAAAACCACAGTTCCACTGTGCTGCACCCACTCTGCAGGAAAGGTGCGCTTACTGTACTTGGTACTTTGGCAGTTTCCCTGGGCTAGAATCAAAGCTGATCGACATTGCAGACATTTTTCAGAGTGATGAGACGTGGACGTCTTTTATATAAGTTTGGCTTAGTGTGCTCCTGTGACCCACTTATATGTACAATATGCTAAAGTAAATGCTGAGTTATTTTAAAACTTGGCAGACCTGACGTAAGAAAAATGTTTATTTTCAAAAATAAGAAAATAATGTTTTGTTTGATTTTCCCAGTAGAATAAAAGTTGGAGTCTAATTTATTGTTATAGAGAAGTTTTCCAATTAGGCACAATTGTAAAATCTACCCGTAATTGCAGTGAATCCAGGCTTTATTTTGTTAACCGTAAGCCCCTTTTACACGAGAGGTCCCCTCAGTTCTTGCTGTTCATTCTTCAGCCGGTCCATTCTCTTCTACAGGCAGTTGGAAGTAAACAGACTTTTGCCTGTTTACTCCTGGCTACCTCCGAGTCCGATCCGGCAAAAAAATAAATTTTTTAAAAGGGATTCACTCCCCTCCGTCTGATCGGATCAAAGGGCAGTCGGGTGTAAATGGATATCCAGTCCATTTACATCTAGCTGCCCATAGAGCAGAGTGGGCAAAAGCAGAGCAGACACAGACCCGACACCCGGCCGCTCAGCAGGGGATCAGCGGACAGATCTCCTGCTAAGCAGAACTGGATCCGGACCTGTGTGAAAAGGATCTGAAAAACATTGGTCACTTTGAAGAACTAATGCTGGAAATCTGTGCAGGCAGAGCTGCTGATGGGTAAGCTGTGCCTGAATGTCAGCACCTAGAGCCTTTGGCAGAGATCATGTGGTAATGCACTTTTTGGTGTAAGTGAAAAACCGCATTTGAGGTGTAAACCCGTTGCCTTCCATCACACTTGGATCACCATATTTACTGTGTAGATCAGTGGTGGAATCTTTATACTGTAAGGACGCTTTTTATCAGCAGGGACTAGGAAACTAGTCAACATAAGGGACAATGTGGATGAATCTATACAGTTCTAAACAGTGCTTTCTTTCAGCTGGAACTTGGAACTCTGTTCCACCACCTCTGTCTCAGACTCACTACTCTCTGCTCACCACCATCACTTGTAGACGCAGAAGTCCAGCTTCTGTGTTTACAAGTGACAGCTTGTCTTCCAAAGGCTCCCACAGATCTGATCTCCTGAGCAGCTTCCACTGAGTGCAGGATGGGGAAAAGGGAGATGAAGGTGTTCAGGGTACAGTGTGGATGCCAACACCCCCACTGGATGATCTCCCTGCAAGTGAGAAAGACGGGCGAACTACAGTGTGAGGGAAGGTTCTAGAGTCGGCTGGGTGCACAGCAGCAAAAGTTTGACATGCGGAAGATGGTGGAGCTTTTAAGGAGGGGGGAGAATAAGGGAGTGGTGGGGGGGATTGCATCCAGAGGTCAGAGCTGAAGAGGGGTGAGATGTGGACGGGGATGCAGAGGTAAGCAGCTGTGGAAGAAGGCTGAGCTCTGCACTCTGTGTAGCGCACCCCTGAACTTTCCACTATGTAGGTAGTGTACCACCAAACTCTGCACGTAGCGCAACCCTGAACTCTTCACTCTGTGTGTAATCCCCCACCTCTCCCCCCCCCCCAAACCCTGTCCTCTGTACGTATTACACCCCTGGTATTTAATGCTCTTTAAGACCTGCCCATTGTGAAATGTGATCACATCCACTATTTGATGGAGGGTGTGTGTGGGGGAGAAGGGGATTTCGGGGTTCGTGGTCGAGTTCATGCACCTTTTTTCAGAGAAAAAAATCCTGGTTCTAGAGAAAGACATGTTCTCTAGTCTTATAGTAGGATTGTTTTTTTAAGTGGTCTGGAGACGGGGTCTCTTTATCAGGAAATGCGATTTGCGAAGGACTCGATCACACTGGCCTTGACAAACTTGTGTTTTATATTCTTTTAGAGAAAATTTGTAAATGTGTATAAATGCAGGGTAATGATTTTTCAATGGTGCAATCAATGCTAAACCTGGAGTTCAGTCTATCTGTATTTAGAGAAAATAGAATTCTGTGCATTCAGACTCCGCTTTTCTAACCGCACGTCAATGCAGTGAGACCTGCTTTAAAGTGGTACCAAACCCCCCAAAAAATAAAAAAATAAATAGACGTATGTTGCAGCTTACCATTCCTTAAAGCGGAACTTCAGTAATTTTTTCAACTTTCCATCTATTAAATCCTCTCCCCTTGTTTTTTTAACTTTGGATAGTAAAACATTTTTTTTTTCTGCCAGTAAATACCTTACACAACCCACTTCCTGGTTCTTATCTGGTAATAAGCCTAGGGTTATGACATCATGCACAGCTCTCTCTCTCACTCTCGTGAGAGTTTGCCAGGAGGGGGGGGATGAGTCATAAGAAGGTCAATGAGAGCTGCAGAGCTGGAGGTGTGCCTCCTGTGTAAATCCAGGAATTGAACAGGCAGCAGTTTCAGCTGCCCACAATTAAAATGGTTGCCGTTAGACTCAGTGGTAGGAGATTTCTGCAGCATATTTGGCAAGTACAGAATCACAGTATATATATATATATAAAATAATATGCAAAGTGGTTGGAGGGAAGCTTCAGAATGGCAAAGATGTTTTTTATTTTAAATTCTGCAAGCAGACTGCAGTTCCCCCTTTTAAATGCAGTGGCTGTATTAGTTTTCTTCTTATAGTATTTATTCCTTTATTTTCACTGGGTGATTCAGCCAGTAAAACCCTTCCTGTATTTGGGTGTCTCCGCTGTAGATGGTGGTGTCAACAGAGACACCTTTGGACAGCAGCACTGTCAGTCTGGGGGAAGGGTAGTGTTATGCAGTGGGTAAAATAGGTATTGAACACGTTACCATTTTTGCAGGTAAATGTATTTCTAAAGGTGCTATTGACATAAAAATTGTCACCACATGTTGGTAACAACTCATGTAATCCATACATACAAAGAAACAAAAACAAGTTCAGAATTGAAGTTATGTGTTATAAAATGGAATAACACAGGAAAAAAAGTATTGATCACATGAAAAAAGTGAGGCGCAATAGGGCAAGGAAAGCCAAGACACCATCTGGGAATCTATCCGTAATTGGTAAACAATCCTGCCCCTTTTCAGTGCAATTTAATCTCAGCTGGTTCAGTCTTAACTGATGGCCAGGTGTTTCATTACCAAGGTATCACACAAACATCTCATAATGGGTAAAAGAAAAGAGCTCTCTCACGTCCTTTGCAACCTTACTGTTGCAAAACATACTGATGGCATTGGTTAGTGAGCACTGTTGGAGCCATAATCCAGAAGTGGAAAGAACATAATTTCACCATAAACCGGCCTCGATCAGGTGCTCCTCGGAAGATTTCTGAATTTATCAGAAGAGTTGTCCAAGCGCCAAGGACCACTTGTGGAGAGCTTCAGAAAAACCTGGAATTAGCAGGTACAATTGTTTGAAAGAAAACCATGAGTAGTGCAATCAACCGCCATGACCTGTGTGCACGCTCACCACGTAAGACCCCATTGCTGAAGGAAAAGCATGTTGAAGCTTGTTTAAAGTTTGCTACACAACATTTAGACAAGCCTGTGAAATACTGGGGAATATATTCTGGTCAGATGAGACAAAAATGTAACTCTTTGGATGCCATAATACACACCATGTTTTGAGGTCAAATGGCACTGCATATCACCCCAAAAACACCCCAATACCAACAGTGGTGTTTGGAGGAGGGAACATCAGGGTGTGGGGCTGTTTTTCACCATACAGTACTGGCAAACTTCATATCTTTGAAGGAAGAATCAATGGAAAAATGTACCAAGACATTTTTGATAAAAATCTGCTGCCCTCTACCAGGATGATGAAGATGAAACGAGGGAGGACATTTCAGCAAGACAATCATCCCAAATACAAAGCCAAGGAAACTTTCAACTAGTTTCAAAGAAAGAAAATAAAGCTGGCTGGACCATTCTAGCAATCACCTGACTTGAATCCAATGGAAAAAACTAAAGATCCAAGTTCATAGAAGAGGCCCACAGAATCTTCAAGATTTGAAGACTGTGTGGAAGAATGGGCCAAAATCACCCCTGAGCAATGCATACGACTAGTTTCTCCATACAGGAGGCGTCTTGAAGCTTTCATTACCAACAAAGGATTTTGTACCAAGTATTAAATAAATTTAGTTAGTGTGTTCAATACCTTTTTTTTTCCCTGTGTCATTCCATTTTATTACACATAACTTAAAGGGGTTGTTAAGGTTTGTTTTTTATTTTCTAAATGGGTTCCTTTAAGCTAGTGCATTGTTGGATCACTTACCTTTTCCTTCGATTTCCCTTCTAAATGTTTTTTTTTTTTTTGTCTGAATTTCTCACTTCCTGTTGTTCCTCAGTAAGTTTGCCCCCATCATCCGAGCCGTTCTGCCTGGGGGTTAGTCAGCGTACTCGCCCCCTCCCTTGGGACTACATCCCTGTGGGAAACAGGAAGTGAGAAATTCAGACAAAGAAAAAAACATTTAGAAGGGAAATCGAAGGAAAAGGTAAGTGAAACCAACAATGCACTAGCTTAAAGGAACCTATTTAGAAAATAAACAAACCTTTACAACCCCTTTAATTTCTGAACCCAATTGTTTTGGTTTCTTTGTAATGATTTCCGGGACTTGGGGAATAGATTTAAGAGACTGGCTGGCTAATGTCCAGGGGTATTCCGTGTATCGGTAGGACAGGAAAGTAAAAGAGGGGGAGGGGTGTGTCTATATATCAAAAATGATTTAGGGGTGGTAAAGTGAAGGGACATTGTAATTGGGACAAGGGGGGAGGTGGACCATCAACTATACCGATATTGACTGGGCAGAGGGGACAGCTCGCTCATTAAAGGCCGGTTATTTCTTAAATGTCTTACAGGACAACTTCATGTTCCAATTGGTGGATTCCCCGACTAGAAAGAATGCATTGCTAGATCTATTATTTACGAACGATTCAAGTCCATATCAGATAGACAATTTGGGATCTATCGATCACAGGATGATCATTTAGCATAAATCATATGAAAAGGAGGCACGAGGACCAGCAGGCATAAACTTGCCTGGCAAACTCTCAACAACTCCTCTGTCCTGGGTGGCACAGCCTTACCTGATTTTAACCTATACTACATAGCATCCCAGTTATCCCAGCTTTTCCACATAGACAAAACTGACAGATTCAATACGCTTCTGTGCTTGCTTTTTGAGTGGCAAACCCAGGATCCACTTTGTGCAATAACAGTGGGTTCCGGGGTGCTGACTCGGGAGACAGATGGACCTTACGATACCACTATAAGCGCATATGGGATCTCGCTTCTGACAAATTGTGGATACCACAACATAATGACTACACCCCACTATGGCATAACAAACTCCTATCTGAATCCCTCCAGATGCCTAATGTAGAGATCTGGGGTACACAGGGGATATACTATTTACACCACCTGCTCTCAGCTGGGAATCTCAGGACATTTGACGCCCTTCGTAATGAATCCATGCTCCTGAATCACATGTTTTTCAGATTTCTACAGGTCCGACACGCTATCTATACAGTTGCCACAATCCCTTCCACAACCCATCCCCAATGCCATTATGGCAGTAGTCAAAAGCACAGACCCCCAAAAATTGATATCGACCTTCTATAGCATGCTTTCTACCCCTTATTCTACCAAACTAGCGTATGATCTTAAACCCCAATGGAGGATGAGGAATGGAGTGAGGCATTGGATTCCTGCAAGGCTGTTTACCCTAAGCTCTCAGACTATCCCAAATCAATAATATTATACCGAGCATATCTCACCCCCCCTCCCCCGAGAGTAGCTAGATACAGGCGAGGACAGTCTACTTCTTGATGTGCAATCAGGAGGTGGGTACATTCTTCCATCTAATTTGGGCCTACCCCAAAATACAGGGCCTCTGGACAGATTGTGGCTTTTCTACATGATACTATGGGTGAGTTCCCCTCTTTCCCTGAACCCGAAACCGTGCCTACTTGGGATATTTCCCAATTCCATTGATAAATTCATGAAGATATTCCTACATGAAACACTATTCTCAGCCAGGAGAATTATCGCTAGGCAATGGATGAGACCTCTACCTCCCCAGCTTCGCTGAACGGAAGGTGGACATAAACACTACCCTACAAAAAATTCTTCTATATTAACAGGGGATGCTCAGCTAAGTACAATAAAATTTTGGACCGCTGGCTACAAGAATCAGAAACCTGCACATGACAATAGTCTGATTCCTTAGAAATGTACCCCATGAAGTATGATGTCTCCTCCTCTAAGAAGAGCTCAATGTCTGTTCGCTAATAGACTTTTCTAATAAGAGTGCAGCTTGAAATTTGTACTTTATCAACAATGCATATGTTGTTCCCCATGTAATAAATGTATTGTACACATAACACGCAAATTTAAGTTGTATGTACAATTTGTTTAATAAATAATTTTGTTTAACGAAAAGGAGGCACGGGGGTAGTACAGTAACACTAAATTTCAAACAAACTTTTCTGAACGGTGCTCAGTACTACATTAAACACTGAAGAAAAATGGGAATGCTTTAGGAATACATTAAACAAAGGTATCACTCAGTGCATTCAATGGGTGATAAATTCTAGAAGAGCGAAGGTTAAACCTAGGTGGCTAAACTGTAACGTAAAAAGTCTTAACCACTTAAAGCGGAACTCCACCCTAAAGTGGAACTTCCGCTCATCGGAACTCGCCCCTCCGGTGTCACAATTGACACCTTTCAGGGGGAGGGGGGTGCAGATACCTGTCTAAGACAGGTATTTGCACCCACTTCCGGGAATCCTCTCTGCGGGAAATCTGCGGGAGGTACGTCACTTCCCGCAGAATACCCGTTGTGTTCTGGGAGACACTCGGCTCCCAGAACACACGGGGACCAGTCAGAACGGCGCAGCGCGACTCGCGCATGCGCCGTAGGGAACCGGGCAGTGAAGCTGCAAGGCTTCACTTCCTGGTTCCCTCACCGAGGATGGCGGTGGGGGCAGCAGAGTGACGAGCGATTGCTCGTCCTCTGCTGCGGACGTCACTGGACTCCAGGACAGGTAAGTGTCCTAATATTAAAAGTCAGCAGCTGCTGTAGCTGCTGGCTTTTAATATTTTTTTTTCAGCGGAGCTCCGCTTTAAGGAGCAGAAGGATTTTGCCCCCTTAATGACCAGGCCATTTTTTGCGATACGGCACTGCGTCCCTTTAACTGACAATTGTGCGACTCTGTACCCAAACACAATTGATGTAGTTTTTTCCCCACAAATAGAGCTTTCTTTTGGTAGTATTTGATCACTTCTGCGGTTTTTATTTTTTGTGCTATAAACAAAAAAAGACCGACAAGTTTGAAAAAAATATGTATTTTTTACTTTTTTGCGATAATATCCCCAAAAAGTTAAAAAAAACTTTTTCCTCAGTTTAGGCCAATATGTATTCTTCTACGTATTTTTGGTAAAAAAAAATCGTGATAACCGTATATTGATTTGTTTGCGCATAAGTTATAGCGTCTACAAAATATGGGATAGATTTATGGCATTTTTATTATTATTATTTTTACTAGTAATAGCGGCGATCTGCGGGTTTTAGCGGGACTGCAACATTGCGGTGGACAGATCGGATACTTGAAACTTTTTTGGGACCATTTATACAGCGATCCAAGCTAAAAATAGCCACTGATTACTGTATAAATGTCATTGGTAGAGAAGGGTTTAACACTAGGGGGCGATCAAAGGGATAAATGTGTGTCCTAGGGAGTGTGTTGAACTGTGGGGGGATGGGACTGCCTGGAGGAGGAGACCGATCGTTGTCCATAATCAGTATGAACAGCAGATCTGTCTCTCTCCTGACAGAATGGAGATCTGTCTGTTTACATTGACAGATCTCCGTTCTGTCTCTCTCAGGAGCGATTGCGGGTGCTCGGCAGACATCGGGGGCCACACCTGGCACGCGCCTTGGCTCTGTCGTCACGCTGTGTGCATGCCCCCTAGTGGTCTTAAAGCGGCAGACGTACAGTTGAGGCCATTCGCCCAGGGGGGACAATCTGCCGTAGTATGACTGCGGCGACTGTTTCTGGTTAAAGAGGAAAAAATGGCCTTTAGAGTATATAAAGGGGATTGGTCATTGTCAGCATCCCAACACTACAAGAATTGAAATAGGAAGTGTATGAACTCAATCAAGGTGGCTAAAACAGTCTACAAGAGACGCATAGCAGAGGAGAGTAAAAAAAAAAATCCCAAAAAATGTTTTAGATATATTAACAGTAAAAAAAAAGCGAGATCAGAGCACATTGCCCACATAAGAAAATGAAGGGAGAATGGTTATGCATGACACAGAGAAGGCAACTGTACTAAATGCTTTCTTCTCAGTTTTTACACAGGAAAAAGGGAGGGGTATACCGACCATGCTTGTATTGTTAGTAACACATCGCAGGACATACCTTTGGGGCTAACAGAGGCCAGAGTCTAGCAAAGCTTAACAAAAATAAATCACCAGGACCAGATGACTGACCACGGTGTATCATGGCTGCTGAGACCAGACACAGTGGTCAGTTTACATGCCTCTGGCAAAAATGCCATAAATCTTTCCCATAGTTTGCAGACACTTTAACTTTTGCGCAAACCCCCAATCAATCTACTCTTGTGATTTTTATTTTTATTTTATTTTTTAACAAAAATATGTAGAAGAATATATATTGGCCTAAACTGATGAAGAAATTAGTTTTTAAAAGACATTTTTGGGGATATTTATTATAGCAAAATGTGACATTTTATTTTTTTGTGTATAACGCAAAAAATAAAAGCCAGTAGAGGTGATCAAATAGCACCAAAAGAAAGCTCTATTTGGGGGGGGGGGCGAGGACGCAAATTTTGTTTGGCTATACAGCATTGCATGACCACGAAATTACCAGTTAAAGCGATGCAGTGCTAAATTGTAAAAAGTGCTCTGGTCAGGAAGGGAGTAAAATCTTCCGGGGCTGAAGTGGTTAAAGTAGCACAGTGCCGAATAGCAAAAAAACGTCCTTGTCATGAACTGGACCTTAAAGTGGTTGTAAACCCTTTACAACCATTTTTACCTACAGGTAAGCCTAGATTAAGGCTTTCTTGTAAGTGCAAGAAAGATCTCCTAAACCTTCACGGTTTAGGAGATATTTCCAATAATGACGGGCACCGATGTCTACGGCGCTAGCGTAGACATCGGTGGAGGCCGTGTCGTGATTGGTGGCTCCCACGGAGTGACATCATCGCGGCTCTGGCCAATCACAGCGCGATACCCGGAAGTAACCCCCGGGAGAGATGTCGGCCGCCCGAGCTGTGTACGAGGACGGCTGCTATGGATTCTAGCTCATTACGCCTTTGTCTTGCATGTGGTGTTATATATAAAATATGATAGAAAGCACCATAGAATAATTTATATATTTTGTGGTTTGTAGAAGGTCTGCCTTTTGGGAAGCCATAGCGGTTCAGGCTGTAATATCTACTTTTCACATAAGGCCTCAGATCAGAGCAGTAGTCCTCTTGACTTTTTACCCTGAAAGTGTCACTCTGCTATAATACTCTGCATGGATGATAGTTCCTATCAAACCTGTTGCTAGCAGTCACAGTGCAGAATCAGCTCCTTTCTATCTATACTGACAGCCAACAGATATGTGTTTCCAGCCATTTGCAAGTCAAATGTGACCACTTTTAATGCTGGGGATTGAAATTCCATTTTCCCGTGGAGGGATAGCATTCTGCCAGATAAAGGTATTCATACTATCCGGCGGCAGGCACCCAGCTCTACTTCATATTCATTTTTCAAGAGCGCCTACAATTTGTGGGATATCATCAGACTTTTGGGGGCAATTTCTTGTTCCGAGCGATTTCATTCCTTACCCATGGTTTTCTGGCAAAGATGATTGCAGCGCTGTATTTTGTATCTCGGGAAATCCACTTTAAGATTACTCGCTTGTGACAACATTACAGATAACATAGTATTTGAAGCCTGAGATAATTTAAAGGTTTAGTCCTTGGCAGGCTGTGTTTATAGGAATGTCTGTTTTCTTGTGCCTTAAGCATTTTAACTAACCTTTTCATGCATGCTTATCGCCAGCGGAAGTCCGTAATTGTGTTTTGACGTATCTCATCACAGATTTATCAATTCCTGTGGTGTACATTAAGTGCAATTTGTTGTTTCGTGTGCTTAAATGTGTGTCCATTATTTTATTTAATTTTTTTAAGTTTTCTTGTCTACCTGTTTCAACACTAGTTTAAATTTGAACTCCAGGATTACTTTCACTTTAATTTAATTGAGCTAACATGAGCCAAATTATTTTTTTCCTTTTTACTAATTGATGTGTCCGCTGTCTGCATTGTATAAACTGTATGTAGCATCCACTATACAGTGGGGGAAAGTAATTATTTGATTCCCTTTTAGATTTTGTAAGTTTGCCCTCTTACAAATAAATGAAGGCTCTATCATTTTTATCATAGGTGTATTTTAAATGAGAGAGACAGAATATCAACCAAAAATCCAGAAAAAAAACACACAATGATATAAATATAATAAAAAGGTATACAAATCCGGCCTAAAGTACACCACTCTGCGCCAAATGGCTTTACCCTCCTTAAGTCACCTTAGTAATTTTTCAGAAAAAAATTATAATGATACAGAATGATTAATATAATACAAGGAGCAGTCTAATTAGATATAGCAGTCCAATGTTATAACAGCGCTAATATTGGATAATAGTCTGTGTCCAACTCCACATTCAGCATATGATATGACAATTGAATCTAAGATAGTAGGTGATCCTAGGTAGTAGTCAGCATGTGCCCCCTACACCGACTCCCAATCTTCACCACGTAAGGCACACATCCCCCAAGGGGTTACACCCACCAGAACGTTGAAAGAAATCAGCTTTAAATGATATCCTTTATCCAGATTCCAATCAACTCGAGAGGCAATTAGATGTACTTCAATTGGGATCATAAAATTCAAGAAATGCTGAAAACCCCCAGTGTGAAGGGGGTCTTAGTGCTCATGTAGTACACCGATTAGTCCTGTCAATTTTAGGAAGGTGATCCTAACAACAACTCATGTGTATAAGACACCTGTCCACAGAATCTTTCTTCCATTCAAACCTCTCCATCATGAGCAAAACCAAAGAGCTGTCAAAGGACGTCGGGGACAAGATTGTAGATCTGCACAAAGCTGGAATGGGCTACAAGACCATCAGCAAAAACTTGTTGAGATGGAGACAACTGTTAGAGCGAGTATTCCAAGATGCAAGAAATATAGAATTACCATTAATCGCCCTCTGTCTTGAGCTCAATGCAAGATTTTGCCTCATGGGGTAAGGATGATCATGAGAAAAGTGAGGGATCAGCCCAGAACTTCACAGGAGGAGCTTGCTAATGATCTCAAGGCAGTTGGGACCACAGTCACCAAACAAACCATTGGTAACACAATACGTTGGTTTTTGGAGTTTGCCAATGAACATCCAAATGGCAGTCAGGTGTGATTGGTGCGGCGGTGGTGCTTGTATAACCTTCCCACCGATCATCCTGACTGCTCCTCCGCCCCTTCGACATGTCCACTGCATAGCAAAAAAATTTCCTTTTGTGGAAAAAAATATAGCATTCATCTAAACAGGTTTCCTAGGCTCATTACAGTTTTGATTTTTACAACAAAGGTGCATTGTCCTTAACAGTCCAGCCAATACTTTTTTCTTTTGGATAGAATGGGGAAGGGTTAGTACCCCTGGCAGTTTACCTCTAATCAGGGCTTCATTACTGCCATGAAACTCCTCAGCCATAGACCCACAATGTAGGCTGAATTTAGTTCCCAACATTAACCCCAAACCTCAAATTGACAAATAAGAACGAATGCTGAGAAAGAGGACATGTCTGTATATGGTGTTGACCAGCAGTGCCAAATTTTCAATAATCCAAGATCCAGATGTGTGTGTCCTTCCTGTGGGACCCTCAATGTTGATGTTTTCTCTTGTTTTGAGGCCCTAATGTGTAGATCTTATGAGAATGAATAGCAAATTTGACTGTCTGACACCGTTAAAGACATTTGGCCCCACTGCACTGCACGGGGTAAATGGCTGGTTAAGTCTAGTGGTGCCTAAATCGCATGTAATACTCTTCCTACTCTCTACCCTGATGGGCTCCCTTGATCTATGTGATCAGTCCACAGACTGGCGCTTTGGGGAAAAGAGATTAGTGTCTGAACAAACTGTAAAGTAACTTAAAGAAGCCTCTTCATCTCTGCCCTAGACTTAACAAGCATTCAGCTCTTCGTGTGTGTCATAGTCGCAAAAGCAGCTGCTTCCCTGACCCGATCTGCATCAGTATGTGTATGAGGCAGCCTACACTGTTCCACAAACCACACCCACTGACACTTTTCACCCCACCCATCAGTCATAGTCATCCTCTGTGACTAAGCCCCGATGGGCCAAGCGAAATGCGTCAGTGTGGTTTGTGGAGTGTGTGGGCAGAGGCCGCTTCAGGGTTAGGGGACAAAGGGGAATTTTGCCTAATTCCCAGAGTTCAGCTTTAAAGTGTTACTAAACTCAAGACCCTGCATTCACTATATCTGGTCTCCCACAGTACATAGAGCATGGAAATGCAATTATTTTAGTAAATATAAACTGCTAAATAACTTTTCACATCGGCAGTATTCTATCAGTGTCTGGTTAAAGCTTGTAGGAGAAGTTTTCATTCTTCTCTGGCTGTCCTATGAGGCTGCAGGACATCCGATCCTTTGTCTGGACAGTGCTGATCGGCCCTGTGCTGATCACATGCACCCTCTCAGGAAAAAATAAAAAAAACTCTCTAGTATTACACACCAAACTGAGCATGTGCAGAGTGCCAACTAAGGCTGTGTTCTATCAACAGCTTTTTTACACAATGTGGAGGATTAGAGGGGTTATAGACCCTTGTGTTTTTTCACCTTAATGCATCCTATGCATTAAGGTGAAAAAACTTCTGACACTGTCCAGCCCCCTCGTTTTACTCACCTGAGCCCGTTCGTTCCCTCGGCAGGGACGCGCTCTTCCGCTCTGCTTCTTGTCTCGGCTCTTGATTGGATAGATTGATAGCAGTGCAGCCATTGGCTGGCTCCTGCTGCTGTCAATCAAATCCAATGACCCGGGGACGGGTCCCTCTTTCTATGTGAATACAAGCAGAAGCAGGACTCGGGAGTGCGCCCGCACGTGTGTCCACCAATGAGATCGCTTCTCTAACGTGGAACCTGTTGCGGGGAGGAGCTACCAGCTCCGCCAGGGGAACCAAGAAGAGGACGATTGGGGCCACTCTGTGCAAAAGTAACTGCACAGTGGAGGTATGACATGGTTATTTATTTTTATTTTTTTTACGAGGGTTTACAAACCCTTTAAGCCCTTAGGTTCCAAGCATACTTTACTGCATATACAGGCTTATTTTACTGTTGTTTAGTAACACTTTAAGCAATGTTCATGTTTAACCGAGCAGTATAAGTCTGGGTTGTTTTTATGATTATTATTTTTTTTTGTGTTGCAGGAGTTGGAGAAAGTTTTGGAGTTGACATCAAAGCATGGCAGTGATTTTACTTTTGGCATGTATATGAAAGTTATGGGTTTGTGCTGCAAAAATAAAAATCCAAAGGAAGCACTGAAAATAAAAGAGGAAGTGTAAGTAATTGATGGTCTTATCCTTGTATTTAGATTGTGCTGTAGAGGTTTTGATTACACTGGGAGGAAGATCTGGGAAACAAACATGTCTGTTTCTTTTATTTCCAAGCTTTGTGCTCATCTTGCATTTCTTAGACACTAGCTAATAGACTTAAAGTGGTTGTAAACCTCAGACATGAAATATGAATAAAGCCTACCCCTCTCTATAGTGTGTACTTGTCTCAATCCAGAGCACAAAGCATAATTTCTGTCTGCTGCTTCATTAGGCCACTTTCAAACTGAGGCGCTGGCCGCATTGACTGTCATCTTAGCTGCGCTTTTAACCGATGCTAGAGGCCGAAAAAGGGTTAAAAGCGCCGCTGTCTAAGGATTCCAAATCTTTTAGGCTGGCCATACACTCCTCGATTCCCGGCCAGTTCAGCAGGCACCAGCCGAAATTCGAACCGTTAATAGGTAGGCTGAATGTACCAAGTTGATTGCTCAACTTGGGTACAGCCAGCATGCCAGATTCTCTTGTAGCCGCTAGCGATAATCACTGTCTTCTCCCGGTGGGGGCGGCTCACACGCAGTCACCACTGACAGGGCTTCCATCTTCTCCCGATCTTCCTTCTGGATTTGGGAGCTCCGACCTTCTGACTGGCCAAGCCCCGTGACCTCAATCCTGAGCATTGCGCAGGGGAGTCATGGTTTAAGGCACAGACCTCTGAAGGAACGGCACGGATTGGCTCCCCCCAGACCTGTAGAGAAAAATCACTTTCAAGTATGTGATTTTGTGCTTAAGGGCCGCCTGACGCAGTATATGTACGTGGGGCAGTCCTAAAGCCGTTAAATGAGCTTAATTGCTCTTTTAGGTTTAGGGGACATAGAAAAGAAGGTCCACTTTTCTGATCCTCCGCACTGCTAGACTGGTCCCTACATCATCATCAGCTTCCCTATGCTCCAGTGGTCTAAGGTCCTGATGTCATCAAGATCAATCCATAGCCCTGTAGTTATGAAGCCAAGGAATGGTCTACCACCAGAGCATGGGGGAGTGCTGTCTGGCGAGGGAGCCAAGGATCAGTTAAGTTAACTAATCTGCTTTTGCTCTCATCCAAAGGATGGACACAGCACCACTGCAAGGGGGTTATTTAAAATTTCCCAGAGCTGGGCTTTAAAAGACATAGAATTTAAGAAGCAGCCATACTCGGGATGGACATGGTCAGCAACCATACTCGGGTAGGCCGTGGCATTTAAACGATGCTCAATTGGTACTAAGGGGCCCAAAGTGTGCCAAGAAAATATCCCCCACACCATTACACCACCACCACCAGCCTGAACCATTGATACAAGGCAGGATGGATCCATGATTTCATGTTGTTTAGACCAAATTCTGACACTACCATCTGAATGTCGCAGCTGATATCGAGACTCCTCAGACTAGGCAACGTTTTTCCAATCTTCTATTGTCTAATTTTGGTGAGCTTGTGCGAATTGTAGCCTCAGTTTCCTGTTCTGAGTGGCATCTGATGTGGTCTTCTGCTGCTGTAGCCCATCTGCTTCAAGGCTCGATGTGTTGTGCGTTCAGAGATGGTATTCTGTATACCTTGGTTGTAACAAGTGGTTATTAGTTACTGTTGCCTTTTTATCATCTGGATCCAGTCTGCCCATTCTCCTCTGACTTCAACATTTTCCTCCACACAACTGCCGCTCACTGGATATTTTCTCTTTCGTTCATGGACGGACACAGCATCTTATTCTTGACATTAGGGTATTTGCCTTCTATCAGGAGAGGACTAGGCAGAAAAGCATGTTAAGTGTTAAACATACATCAAAACTGTACAGTACTGCCCTGGGGGCAGTCCCACTAGGTACAACCCCTCTCCCTGCATCATGCAGCTCAGTTTTTTTCTGCCTAGCATAGAAGGACCTGGCTCCCTGTGGGCCCCTTGGTCCTGTGGATTTTTGAAAAATTTTTTATTTCTTTTTGATCCTGAGATCAAATATCAACTGCCGACTGGGTGACAGGCTGGATCCTCGATCCTTGTAGTCCCCCCAGTTTTCGGCCATCGAGCGTGTGCCGACCTTTAGCTATGCGCTGAGTCATCCATGACATGCCCCGTTGCTCCAGGGGTGGCCGGGGGGGGGGAGTTTATGTGCTCCGGGGCACACATATGACCGAGCTTTTTGTCCGTGTCAGTTTGCCGGACCGACAGCCATGCCGTAACCGCGCGGACGTTGGGTCTGTCAGGAATCCATTCAGCTAGTCCACGCAGGACGGGTAAGCAGCAGTCCCCCTGCTCCGGCAGGGTGGCACGGCTGGGCATTCCTGGGGAGGTCGATTAGGGGATTCCCACCCTCCCTTTCCCCCTGTCCTTTCCCCCCTTCCCATGCTCTGTGGGGCTGGGCCTTCTGTACTGACCGGGGGTCCTCTGGGAGGGGCTCCGTGTCCTGGCTGGGGGCTGTGCGGGGTGCCCAGGGTCTGCTCTCCGTGGTGGGTGTGGTTTGGTGCCATAGGGGGGCCTCCACGCTGAGGCCTAGCGTGTTCTCTTTCACCTCAGAAGCGTTCGGCGGCCATTTTGGCGGCCTCAGCGCCATTTTCTTGTAGTCTGTGCACTTTATACAGGGGCGGCTGGCGGCCATTTTCTTGTAGTCTCGGCTCGGTTTTTGCCTCTAGCGGTGAAAACATCCCTTCTGAATGGCGCGAACGGCGCAGTACACCTCAGGCACAAGAATACACTGCAGCCATGCCTGTTAGGAGGCATATGGGAGAGCAGACGGCGGCGCTGGCAGCACCTGGACCAGAGCGGTAATTCCCCTGTGGTCCCTCACTCTGAGCAGCTAGGGGGGTGGATTTTGTTTTTGCTGCCTTGCCTTGGTACCTATGGGTGTCAGGCAAGTGAGGTTTGCATGGCGTCAGAAGCTGGCGTTGTCTTTCCCTGACGTTCCTGTGGTGGCAACTGGTGCCCTGTACCTGGGGTACGTATGGACGCCTTGTCGGTGGTCCTGGAGTCCCTTATTACCAGGGTAGAAGCGGTATGCTGGCGCAAGGGGGGTAACAACGCCCCCGCCGTCTTTGGGGTAATGTTCTGATTCAGACTTGGGCCTTGCTGTGGCAGATGTCCCCTGCTTTGACCTGTCAGCGGATGCAACCCAGGACCTTCGGACTGTGGGGGACTGCGTTCTCACTTGCTTCCGTGTCCAGGTCAGCGCTAGACGGCGCTTGTTGGAGCACTTATCACCGCGTGCAGGCTCTCCAATAAAATGGAGGTTACGGCGAGTGCATCTATTATGGTGTCGGTCCCTTCTGGGTCCTACAAGCTGGCCCGCACCACTGGGAGGTTTTCCCTACAAGCTTATTGGATAAGTTTACATGCAAAAATGGGAACGGCCACAGCGTTCCAAAAAATCGCATGTCTGTCCGTTGTCCCTTTGCAGAATGTTTCCTGATGGGGCCCCCTGGTATCCAGGGTCCGGCCCTTGTTCAGGGTATGGGGGTCAGCATTGTGGCCACTGTTGACCATGACCCTGGGGTCACTGATACGTCCTTAATGGACAAGATTTGCTGCACCGTGATTTGGATAGCAAATGGCTTCCCCAGTCTTCACGATAGCAGACCAGGTGGTGCATGGCATTACGTATGTCTGCAATGCGGCCTTAGATACAGCTTCCTGGCTGTCAAGTACCGTCAGTATCTGCGGTAGGGCTACGCCGCATGATTTGACTGGGATGCTGGTCTGCGGACCAGACGTCCAGGAAGGCTCTGGCGGATTTGCTCTGTCGGGGTTAGAGGTTTTTGGAACCTCGCTGGATGACCTTATTAAAATGTTTGTGGGGAGAGCACTGTGCTCTAACAAACTCAGAAAAGGTAAGGAGCCACGCCGTAGGCCAGGGCCCTCCTTTTTTTTCTGCTCGCAATCGTTTTTTTCCTTCTGCTGGGCCCGCAGGTAAGCGGCCCCAGGCCGACAGGGCGCCCACTAAGGGACTAAAAAAGGTATCCCTGTTTCTCGCAAGCAAAACATGCCTGCGAGCAAATCTGCGGTGACATGGAGGTTTTTGCCCCCGCCCGACTATGGGGTGGGGGGGTCGCCCTCGTGAGCTTGCAGCTCGGTGGACTTCCCTACTTCCGACCAGTGGGTCTGTGAAGTTGTTTCATCTGGGTACAAGATGAAGTTTTTCCCCCACCCTTCATCCCCTTCTGGCTTGCCGGGCTGCCTTGTTTGGGGCAGTGCAGGACCTGCTCATACGCAGGGGATAGTACCTGTGCCAGCGCGGGAAAGGTTTTTTCAAAGAATCTACAATCTGTTTGTAGTCCCAGAGAAGGGAGGGGTCCGGTCCTGGATCTCAAGACCCTCAACAGCTTTGTGATAGCACAAAGGTTCAGGATAGCAGCTTGTCACTTTGTGGTCGCTGCACTACTTCTGGGGGATTTTTTTGCTGCCATTCTTGGACATCAAGGACGCATTTTATTGCAGCCCCCATATGCGTCAGGCATCAGAGGTTTCTGCGGTTTGCAGTTTGGGATGAGCACTGCTAAATGGTGACTCTCCCTTTTTGGCCTGGTGTCGGCACCGGGAGTTTCTTCAGGGTGCTCGCCCCAATCCTGGCCTTGCTGAGGCAACGAGGGATCGCAATCATGGGCTGTTTGGTCGATCTCCACCTGAGGTCAGATCCGCCTCAGAATTCGGGGGTGGATGTGGCGACGCCAGTCTGACTCTTCGGGAGTTTTGGTTGGGTACTGAACCCCCAGAAGTCTGTGCCGACTTCACGCCTGGAATACCTGGGTTTGATCTGGACTCGAGGGCGAGAGTCTTTTTCTCCCTTTGCAAGTTGCAGACTCTTCAGGCTGCGGTACAGCGGTGGGCGTCACGCTGGTGGTGGTCACTGCGCTTTTACATGCGTGTCCTGTTTGTTCATGATAGCCACATTAGAGGCGGTCCCGTGTGTTTAATTCCACACTCGAGTCTTGCAAAATAAAGACCCTGTCGACATGGGACACACCTCCATTGTCCCCGGATTGTCAAATCCGGGTGAGCCGGCTAGTCAGGGATTCCCTGATCGGGTGGCTGAGGTCTCCGGCCTTTCAGTCCGGGAAGTTGTTTCCTTTTTGTTGGACGACACAGGGTCGCTGGACGCAGGAAAAACCCCGCCTCCCAATCAGGGTGCTCCTTCGGGCGTTCAGGCGGTGCCCCTCCACTTGGTCACGGAGGCTGCGGGAACGTCCAGTCAGGATCCAGTTGGACAACGCTACGGCGGTGGCATATGTCACCCTTAGAGGGGTAACAAGTCGCTCGGCTACTGCATGCTGTCGCTCACGTCCTGCGGGAGTTGGGCAACAATGTGCTGGCTCTATCGCCCGCATACAGTCTGGGCGTAGAACTCTAGCAGGCGGAATCCCGGAGTCAGCAATTGCTGGGCCGTGGACTATAGACTCTACACCCGGAGGTGTTTCGACTCCTCTACCGGAGATGGGGATCCCCTGGCTTCTCGACCCAATCGAAAGGTTTTGAGGTTGTGGCCAGGGTCGAAGATTCCTGGGAAGACGCGTCAGACGCGTTTGTGGTCCTGTGGGGACCGTCTTGGCTATGTATGCCTTCCTCCTGAAAATACTCTTCCTCATCTGCTCACAGAGTAGTGGCCGAGGGGATCCGAGTAGTCTTCTTGCCACAGATTGTTTCCAGTGTCCCTGGTACGCAGCTTTAGTGCGACTGGTGGCGGATGTTCCTTGGCGGCTGCCAATGCAATAGGACCTTTTATCGCAAGGTCATACATTTCATCCTGCTTGCAGTCGCTGGCCTTCACATCATGGCTGTTGACAGTCGGATACTAAGTGACCGTAGCCCGTTGGTTCGGTGCTTCCACCATGCTGAGGGCACGGAAGTCATCTTTTCGGATGAATTGCCATCGCACTTGAAGGGCCTACATCTCTAGGTATGGAGTGGCGTTCACGTACATATTCGACTTCCAGGATCCTGCTGTTTTTTTGACAGCGTGGAATGGTTAAAAGACTTGCTTTCCGCTCCATTGAGGGGCGGATATAAGCCTTGGCTGGTTTCTTCCGCCACCCTTGGCGGCTCATTCACTGGTGGGTACGTTTGTCCATAGGGTTCCACGTGTTGCCCCTCCGGTTCAATCACTGCTGCCTTGTGGGATTGAATCTGATACCCTGGGTGTTTTCAGAAACCACCTTTTTTAAAGTACATAGAGAGATTCCCCTGTTAGCACTCTCTTGGTAAGAAGTTTTTGGGTGGATGTTACCTCTACCAGGGGGTTTTTGAGTTGGCGGCCTTGTCTTGCAAGTCTCCTTACTTACTCATCCTAAGGGATAAGGCGGTGCTGCGTTCGCAGCCTTGTCTCTACCTGAGGTTTGTTTCGGCTTTTTTATCAATATGTGGACATTGTGCTTCATCCTTGTGTCCTCGGCCGTCGCATTCCAAGAGGTTGCTTGCTTTCCTTGGGCTTGGTGCAAGCTCTGCGGGTGTACCTGTCTGCTACGACCCCATTTTTGGAGGTCGGACTCACTGTGTCTGTGACTGGCCCATAGTAAGGCCTGGCGTTCTCGTCGGCCACCGTGTCTCGGTGGATCGGACAGATTGTAATTCAGGCTATGCCCTTAAAGGGCGGGCGCCTCCCTCTCCTGTCACGGCGCATTCGACCAGGGCAATAGGCGCCTCCTGTTTTTTCCGACATCAAGCATCGGTCTCACAGGTGTATAAGGCGGCGACCTGGTCGTCCATTCACACTTAAACTAAGTTTTTTTACTAGGTTGACCAGCGTGCGTCTGCGGATGCCTGCTTCGGCCGCTAAGTTTTGCAGGCGGCTGTTTAAAGTTGCAACTCCTCCGTTGAGGAGCTCTGTTTGGGGTGAAGTTGGTTTGATTGCTGTTCCCACCCCTCGTTTATGACACTGCTTGGGGACGTCCCTAATGTCAAGAATAAGATGCTGTGTCCGTCCATGAACGAAAGATAAAATGGGATTTTTGTACTCACCGTAAAATCCTTTTCTCTGAGTTCATGGACCCTCCCCTCCTTTTTATATGTTTGTACTGCTTTTTGACAAACTGAGCTGCAGGATGCAGGGAGAGGGGTTGTACCTAGTGGGACCGCCCCCAGGGCAGTACTGTCCAGTTTTTATGTATGTTTAACACTTAACATGCTTTTCTGCCTAGTCCTCTCCTGATAGAAGGCTAATACCCTAATGTCAAGAATAAGATGCTGTGTCCGTCCATGAACGAAAGAGAAAAGGATTTTACGGTGAGTACAAAAATCCAATTTTTTTGGACCATTCTCTGTAAACCCGAGAGATGGCTGTGTGTGGAAATCCCAGTAGATCAGCAGTTTGTGAAATACTCAGACCAGCCCGTCTGGCACCAACAACCATGCCACATTCAAAGTCACTTAAATCCCCCTTTTTTTTCCCCATTCTGTTGCTCCGTTTGAACTTCAAGTCATCTTCACCACATCTAGACGCCTAAATGCATTGATTTGCTGCCATGTGATTGGCTGATTAGCAATTTGTGTTACCGAGCAATTGAACAGGTGTTCCTAATAAAATGGCCGGTGAGTGTATTTCACCGTTTTAATGTGTGTGTTTTTCTCCCCCAGGGACCGCAGGGGTTTCACCGATTTACCTACAACAGCCAAGTACATGCGTCTTCTGAACGTGCTGGCACTGAATGGTCATATTGAAGGTAGGCTCCATCCCTTCGACATGCATTATTCTCATTTAGTAAAAAAGATCTCTCCTCCGCAGTGAAAGAAAAAAAGGACTTGTTATTAATGGTATATCATGCCCTGGAAAGTGCCTGGACATTTTGCATATAAATTTGCATGTGAATTCACCCAAAGCCTCATGGACGGTGCAGGCCATTAGTTTTAATGGCTTGGCAGGCTTGTCATTTACATTTGCACAGCTCAGTGCATTTTGCATTTCTGTGGCAGGGGTTGTTTTTTTTTCTTTTTTTTTCTTTTTTTTATTAGCATTGCTGTTTTGAATTGAGTTTGAAGATCATGACTTATGGCACAAATTGCGTATGTGCCCACACTAATGGCT
Source organism: Rana muscosa (assembly GCA_029206835.1). Taxonomy (NCBI): domain Eukaryota; kingdom Metazoa; phylum Chordata; class Amphibia; order Anura; family Ranidae; genus Rana; species Rana muscosa. The sequence goes on along the minus strand of CM055121.1, from coordinate 245,279,708 downwards.
TTGTTTGTGCTTAAGGAGGTTTGATGGCTGAGCGTAAACCTAAAATGTTAACCTCTGTGGAAAGGAACCAGCAGAGCTCCTACAGCGATAGGGAGATACCGCCCTCCCTCGTCTTTTATTAAAGCTTTTTTAACTTGGTTTACTGCTCTCTTGTAAGTTTAGTTAAAGGTGGGAATAATCTGCAGTAAAAAGTGAGTTTGGTTAGCATTTAGTCTCATTCAGTAGACAACAGAGGTGGGGGGTCCTTGCTTAACGGATATCATTTCCCTGCCATCCATCTTCAGCACCTGGCTGCTCACTTGCTAAATCCTTAACCACTTCAGCCTCGGAACGATTTTCCCTCTTAATGACCAGGCCAATTTTTGCAAAACTGCACTGTGTCGCTTTAACTGACAATTGCACGGTCGTGTGACGCTGTATCCAAACAAAATTTACGTCCTTTTTTTCCCACAAATAGAGCTTTCTTTTGGTCGTATTTGATCACCTCTGCGGTTTTTTATTTTTTGCGCTGTAAACAAAGAGCGACAATTTAAAAAAAAAAGTTTTTTTTTTTACTTTTTGCTATAATGCATATCAAAAAATTAATAAAACAAATGTATTCATCATTTTAGGGCGATAAATATTCTTCTACCTATTCTTGGTAAAAAAAAAAAAAATCGCAATACGCGTATATTGATTGGTTTGCGCAAATCTTATCCCATCTACAAACTATGGGACAGATTTAGGAACTTTTATTTTAGGTTTTTATTGTTCTTACTAGTAATTGTGGCGATCTGCGATTTTTAGCGCGCCTCTGACATTGCGCCGGACAAATCTGATCCCAAATGACACTTTTTGGGGACAAGTGACATTATTACATTGATCAGTGCTATAAAAATGCACTGTAAAATACTGGCAGGTAAGGGGTTAACAGTAGGGGCGATCAAGGGGTCTGTGTTCCCGGAGTGTGTTCTAACTGTAGGGAGGATGTGCTGGCAGGGACGTGACAGAGATTGCTGTTCCCAATCACTGGGAACAGTAGATCTGTCATGTCTCCTGTCAGAACGGGGATCCACTTGTTAACACTGGCAGATCCCCGTTCTGCCTCTGTACTAGGCGCTCGCGGGTCGCCGGCGGACGTAGAGTCCGTCCAACCCACGGGCACGTTCCTGAAGCCAGGGGCACGCGCCCGCCTGAGCTGCCGTACAGCTATGGCGATTTGCGCAGGAGAGCTGATCTGCCGCCGTATAACAATGGCGGCTGGGCAGCTAGTGGTTAAAGCGTTTGTTACCCCAGCACTTCATATTACTGATCTGTGCCTGCTGTACCATTTACTTGTATTGCTTCCTTTTGTGTGAAATCCCTAGTGTTCCTGCCAGTCCCCTTGCTTTCCTATTATAAACTGACCACACTTGTCCTGACACACCCCCTGCTGCACAGCCTTTCACTGAAGCTCAGTGTACTGTTACTTCTCCTTCCCCAGCCCTTATGCAGCTGCGAACAGAGGACATGTGATCACTTATTTAAAAAAAAAAAAAAAATTCAAATACTTTTTTTCTTTTTTATATCTATACACAAATGGTTTGCCTTTAATTTCTATTTTAAACTAAATGGGTTGTTTTACAAGGCGATCGTTTACAATCACTTTAACCACTTCCGGACCTCCCACCGCATATATACTGCGGCAGGGTGGCCCAGCTGCGCAAAATCACGTACCTGATTTTGTGCACGCGGTGTAGGGGGCGCATGTGCCGCTCTAAGCTGTGATTGGACACAGCAGGAGCCAATCGGCGGGTACGGCGGCCACGATGGCCTCCGCAACCCGCTGATCATTCAGAGGAGAGACAGAGCAACGGGCTGCCTATGTAAACAAGGCAGACCGCTGATCTGTCGGGGCGCAAAAGAGAGATCTTGTGTGTTTTTTTTAAGCACTGCTCACTGTATTGGTGTCACTGGTGCCCAAAAGTGTCACTTGTCAGATTTGTCCACCACGATGTCAGAGTTCCACTAAAAATCGCTGATCGCCGTCATTGCTAGTAAAAACTATTTAAAAAAAGTCCCTAAATCTATCCCATAGTTTGTAGGCACTATAAGTTTTGCGCAAACCAATCAATATACACTTACGTTTTTTTTATTGTACAAAAAATATCAGAATTGTGTATTGTCCTAAATTGATGAAGAAACTTGATTTTTTTTATTTATTTTTTATATTATTATTGGGAATGTTTTATAGCACAAAGTAAAAAATATTGTTTTTTTTTTTTTGTTCAAAATTGTCACTTTTTTTTTTTTTCTTTTTTTTTTGTTTATGGGGAAAAAAAAAGAGGTGATCAAATACCACCAAAGCTCTATTTTGTGGGGGGGGGGGGGGAGGACATCAATTTTGTTTGGGTACAGCGTCACATGACCGCACAGCTGTCAGTCAAAACGACGCAGTGGCGTATTGCAAAGCAAGTAATGTTACAGAGGGGACTATATCATGTCTTTTTTTTATTTTTGGCCATAGTTACTTTAAATTAAGTTATACACTCATTCCCCAAGCCTTGGCACAGTTGAACCTGAATAAAAATCTGACTTTCAGATACTTTTTTTTATTTTATTTATTTTTTTATTTAACATGGCTTGATTTTTTTTCTTCCCCCTCTATTGGCTTATTGCAAAATTTTTGAGTTTATTCTGATTCGTTTGACCACACGCCAGTTCATTGCCCCCTGATTCTGTTTGCGTCTGTATTAATATTTTGAATTAAGTTGCCAGCGGGGTGTCTGCTCAGTTTTCCATAAAGCCGCGCTTTTTGCTTTGCATAAGGTTGAGCTTATTTAAATATGTGAAGATTTGCAGTGAAATTCCAATTTTCAGAGAAGCATCGGAGAGCCTCGCGCTCACTCATCGCGCATCTCATCATCTTTTGCTGCAATATGGCCCGCAGTGGAAACATTATGTGCTTGGTCAGGCTGCTGGAAGTAAATTTAGCTTTAAGCTTTCCTTTATTGTTTAAAATATGTACCGGAGCAGAGAAATGTGCAGAACCAATGAGCCAGTGCATTGAATATAAATAAGGCAGAAGTAACATGTTCGCCTCTAGCCCTGTGCAGGACGGGCAGCGCCACATTTTCTACGCCTTATTTGCAAAGCGTAATTATTTTCCCAGCCGTAGTTTTCTTCGCAAGTTACTGAAAACAATATTAAACCACTTTAACCCCATTGGTTGTGTTCTTTCCACATTTATAAAATTGCAGTCCTTCTTTTTTTTTTTTTTTTATGTTTCTGATAGATGTAATCCCTAACTGAATGTCATTTAATTGACTAAAGCCATGTGTATCATAAAATTTTGCTTTTTTTTTTTTCTCTAAATGCTGCTGATCTCCTGCAACCTCTTTGCAGCCTTTTCCTACCTTGTTTTTCTGCAGTGAGAGCTGCATGACATTTCAGGGGTGATTGCCTGATGATGATTGCGGCCTATACCTGAATCATGTTTGCTGAAATGGCTACTTGTAGTCTGCATCTGAAGCCTGTATGACGAGGTTACAATGCAGAAAGCTCATTTATCCACTTGACCTTTGAAAGATTTACCCCCCCCTTCATGACCAGGCCATTTTTTGCGATACGGAACTGCGTTACTTTAACTGACACTTGTGCGGTCATGTGACGCTGTACCCAAATAAACTTTGTCCGTTTTTTCGTCACAAAATCTTTCTTTTGGTGGTATTTGATCACCTCTGCGGTCTTTCATTTTTGCGCTATAAACAAAAAAAGGCCGACAATTTTGGGGGAAAATATTTTTTTTTACTTTCTGCTTTAAAACAGCCGTTAAAAAAAAAATTCAAATCTTAATTTCTTCATCAATTTAGGCCAATATGTATTTTTCTACAAATTTTTTGTAACAGCCATATGAGCGTATATTAATTGGTTTGCACAAAAGTTGGTGTCTACAAACTATGGGATGTGCAGTTGTGCTCGTAAGTTTACATATCGCCGTTCTGGCTCTCTGCCTAGCAATCGGCGGGTACCAGCGGACATGAAGTCCACGGTACCCGCAGATCAGCTCCTGCTGTGTCTAATTACAGTGGAAGGGGGTTGCCGGCGGCGCACATGCGCACCCCAGAACTAGGAGTGCAATGATTACATACTAGGTACGTGATCCTGTGCAGGAGCATCGCCTTGCCACTGTATATGTACGGTATACGGTCGGCAAGGAGAAGTTCACCTTTTGTAACATGTTACACCCATATTCAGGGTGTAACATGTTACCGATGCACCGCCCCCCCGATCCACCCTTCTGACAGCTACCGGAGATCTTCTCCACCCCGCTAGCTGTCACAATCTGCAAAAAGGCCCATCTGAAGAAAAAAGGCCCCATAGCATGATGCTGCCACCACCATGCTTCACGGTGGGTAAGGTGTTCCTCTGGAGATGTGCAGTGTTGTTTTTGCGCCAAACATATCTTTTGGTTTCATTAGACCATAACACATTTTCCCACATGCTTTTGGGAGACTTCAGATGCGTTTTTTCAAAATTTAGCCAGGCTTGGCTGTTTTTCTTCGTAAGGAAAGGTTTCCGTCTTGCCACTCTACCCCATAGCCCAGACATATGAAGAATACGGGAGATTGTTGTCACATGTACCACACATCCAGTACTTGCCAGATATCCCTGCAGCTCCTTTAATGTTGCTGTAGGCCTCTTGGCAGCCTCCCTGACCAGTTTTCTTCTAGTCTTTTCATCAATTTTGGAGGGACGTCCAGTTCTTGGTAATGTCACTGTTGTGCCATATTTTCTCCACTTCATAATGACTGTCTTCATTGTGTTCCATGGTATATCTAATGCCTTGGAATTCCTTCTACTGACTGATACTTTGTAGCTTTTGCTGTATAATGCGAAAAGAAAATGTCAGGAAAGGCCTACTAGAACAGCTGAACTTTATTTGGGGTAATCAGAGGTGCTTTAAATGATAGGTTGTACTGACTCCTATTTAACATGAGTTTGAATGAGATTGTCTAATTCTGAATACAGCTACAGCTCCCGTTATAAGAGGGTGTGCACACCTATGCAACCACATTATTATTTTTTTTACAGGTGGAAGAACATTTGAAATGATTTATCTTTGTCTCATTATTTTACATCATAGAAACCTGACATTTTAGCAGGGGTGTGTAGACTTTTTATATCCACTGTATATAGTTTTGAAAGTTTTGTTTTGTGTTGTTTAGCTTTGTTTTGATTAGAAGCAGAAAGCAGGCACTTGATCTCTTTTTTAAATGTAGACTTAGGTAGGTTGGTTAGTGAAGGTTTACCGTATTTTTCGGACTATAAGACGCACTTTTTTCCCCCAGAAATATGGGGGAAAATGTCCCTGCGTCTTATGGTCCGAATACATACATAACAGGGGCCCCGCCGTCGCTGGCACCGCCCCTGCCATCCGCTCACAGCCTCTGGAATCCCCCGACCGCCGCCACTGGCTCCGCCCCCCCGCCGCAGTGTCAGGGGCTTTGCGAATCGAATTAGAGCCGCTCTCTCTCTCTCTTTCTCTTTTGCTTACAGAAAGGGAGGGGAGGGCGGCGGGGGATATCCGCAGCTCTCCTCTCCCTGTCACAGCGCCGCTGCCGAGTTCTCTGGCAAATAGAGCAGCGGCGCTGTGACAGGGAGAGGAGAGCTGCAGGCTGTCTGTATATCCCCCGCCGCCCCCCTTCCCTTTCTGTAAGGAGAAGAGAAAGAAAGAGCGGCTCTAATTGGATTTGCTGGGTCGCCACCCAGCTTCCTGCCCACTGTTTCCCCCCCCCATGATTGGCCACAGCAGAGGGCCAATCAGAAGACACTGGGAGCATCATGGGAAATGAAGTCCCTGCAGAGTTTATGGCACCAGTTCCCCCAGCATGCAAGCACTCTGCTGGAGGGGAGGGAGGGGGTGTTAGAACTTGAGGAGCAAAAGAGAATACTCTGCTGGGGGGCACCACCAGAGAGCCACGCTGTACCCTGCATTACCAGAGAGCCACGCTGTACCCTGCACCACCAGAGAGCCACGCTGTACCCTGCACCGCCAGAGAGCCACGCTGTACCCTGCACCGCCAGGGAGCCACGCTGTACCCTGCACCGCCAGGGAGCCACGCTGTACCCTGCACCGCCAGGGAGCCACGCTGTACCCTGCACCGCCAGGGAGCCACGCTGTACCCTGCACCGCCAGGGAGCCACGCTGTACCCTGCCCCGCCGGAGAGCCACGCTGTACCCTGCCCCGCCGGAGAGCCACGCTGTACCCTGCCCCGCCGGAGAGCCACGCTGTACCCTGCCCCGCCGGAGAGCCACGCTGTACCCTGCCCCGCCGGAGAGCCACGCTGTACCCTGCCCCGCCGGAGAGCCACGCTGTACCCTGCCCCGCCGGAGAGCCACGCTGTACCCTGCCCCGCCGGAGAGCCACGCTGTACCCTGCCCCGCCGGAGAGCCACGCTGTACCCTGCCCCGCCGGAGAGCCACGCTGTACCCTGCCCCGCCGGAGAGCCACGCTGTACCCTGCCCCGCCGGAGAGCCACGCTGTACCCTGCCCCGCCGGAGAGCCACGCTGTACCCTGCCCCGCCGGAGAGCCACGCTGTACCCTGCCCCGCCGGAGAGCCACGCTGTACCCTGCCCCGCCGGAGAGCCACGCTGTACCCTGCCCCGCCGGAGAGCCACGCTGTACCCTGCCCCGCCGGAGAGCCACGCTGTACCCTGCCCCGCCGGAGAGCCACGCTGTACCCTGCCCCGCCGGAGAGCCACGCTGTACCCTGCCCCGCCGGAGAGCCACGCTGTACCCTGCCCCGCCGGAGAGCCACGCTGTACCCTGCCCCGCCGGAGAGCCACGCTGTACCCTGCCCCGCCGGAGAGCCACGCTGTACCCTGCCCCGCCGGAGAGCCACGCTGTACCCTGCCCCGCCAGAGAGCCACGCACACTTTAACCGCTGTACCCGCACCACCAGAGAGGGAGCCACACTTTAACCGCTGTACCCGCACCACCAGAGAGGGAGCCACACTTTAACCGCTGTACCCGCACCACCAGAGAGGGAGCCACACTTTAACCGCTGTACCCGCACCACCAGAGAGGGAGCCACATTGTACTCGCACCACCAGAGAGGGAGCCACATTGTACCCGCACCACCAGAGAGGGAGAAAGACCGAGCCACTGCCAGGATACAGACATGCTACACTACTGACTAGAGTAACCCCAGGCAACCCAGAGTGAGTGAACGTCCAGCCAGAGGGATCACTGTTGCGATTTCGCTGGGTCTGGTAAGAGGGCCTGTTGGCCATTATTCATTACTGTTCCCAGGGACTGAGCCATTAGGAAGTGCCTAACCTGATATCCTCTAGGCCTTATTGACCGCCCTCTCTGTCCTCTTCCCGCGGCGTCCCCTCTGTCCTCTTCCCACGGCGTCCTTCTCCCAGGGCGTTACTCTGTCCTCTTCCCAGGGCGTTACTCTGTCCTCTTCCCAGGGTGTCCCTTTGTCCTTCACCCACGGCAACCCTCTGTCCTCTTCCCATGAAGATGACAGGGCGGGCCTTGACAGGAAGGGGTGGGTCATATTTAAATTAGGGGGTGCGCAAGTTTAGTCAGGCCTAGGGCAGCACAAAACCTAAATACACCACTGATGGCATGGTCACTCTGCGTTTACTGTGGCATGGTCACTCTGCGTTTACTGTGGCATGGTCCCTCTGCGTTTACTGTGGCATGGTCCCTCTGCGTTTACTGTGGCATGGTCCCTCTGCGTTTACTGTGGCATGGTCCCTCTGCGTTTACTATGGCATGGTCCCTCTGCGTTTACTATGGCAATGGTCAGGCTGCATTTAATGAATACACCGCTCCTTCACTGCTGTAAAGATGCGGCTAGCAGGACTTTTGGAGAGGTCCTGCTAGCGCACCGCTTCAGTGTGAAAGCCTTCGGGCTTTCACATTGAAGAATACAGGGCACGATTTTTCAGGCGGTATAACAGCGCTAATAGCGCTAAACCGCCTGAAAAACGTGCCAGTGTGAAAGGGGCCTTACTGACTTACCATGCCTTGTTCTATACTGTGTCTATGTGAAGGCGGCCATCTTGGAAGAGGCAGGGATTTGCTTCCTCACTTAAGAGCAAAAATAACAGTGAGCAGCATCATTGTAGGGAGAGGGAGTTGGACATAAGTTCCCAGAGTTCCCAGCGTTCAGGTGAAACACTTTGCAAAAGCGTTCGATACATTTCCGCACACACGGCTCATGTGTAAGGTAAAGTCTACAAGATTGGAAATATCAGTTTGTAAATGGATAGAAAACTGGCTAAAAGACAGAATTCAGAGAGTAGTGGTTAATGATTCTTACTCTGAATGGTCCAAGGTTATCAGTGGTGTACCCCAAAGTTCAGTGCTGGATACCTTATATCTTTATAAATGATATTGGGTCTGGGATCAAAAGTAACATTTCTGTCTTTGCAGATGACACCAAGCTATGCAGTGGAATAACGTCCTTACAGGATTTCTCCAATTTACATGCCAACCTCAATGCTCTGTCTAATTGGGCAACTATGTGGCAGATGAGGTTTAATGTTGATAAATGTAAAGTTATGCACTTGGGGGCTTAGGCCCCATGCACACGAGACGCTGTTATTTGCTGTTGAACGCGCGTTCAGAGGCAGTTGGACGCTTTTTTCAACTGCTCCTGAACCCATTCAATGTTATCCTATGTGTCCATGCACACACTCTCGTTTTTTGGCGTTTACAAGCAGTTGCGTTTAACCTCGTTTTTTCAGAAGCAAAAAAATGGGTTCAGACGCAAAAGTTTTCCACGTTTCAGACGCTAAACGTGGTACCGGCGTTTTTCCGCGTTTGCGTTTATAAGCGTTTTTAAAGGTGACCTATTTTTTAACATTAGAAATCTCTAAAATGATGGCAAATGATGAAAAACTATTAAAAAATATAAAAGAAAACTGTAATTGCTTGCATTGCATTGTGGACAATCCACAACTTGTGGCAGGTAACGTGGCAAGTGGACAATCAACAACTTGTGTCAGGTAATGTGGCCAGGTGACGTGGTCAGTGGACAATCCACAACTTGTGGCAGGTGACATGGCCAGGTGACGTGGCAGGTAACGTGGCCAGGTGACGTGGCACGTGATGTGGCCAGGTGACGTGGCAAGTGGACAATCCACAACTTGTGGCAGGTGACGTGGCCAGGTGACGTGGCAAGTGGACAATCCACAACTTGTGGCAGGTGACGTGGCAGGTAACGTGGCCAGGTGACGTGGCAGGTAACATGGCCAGGTGACGTGGCCAGGTGACGTGGCAAGTGGACAATCCACAACTTGTGCCAGGTGACGTGGCAGGTGACGTGGCCAGGTGACGTGGCAAGTGGACAATCCACAACTTGTGGCAGGTGACGTGGCCAGGTGATGTGGCAGGTAACGTGGCCAGGTGACGTGGCAGGTAACATGGCCAGGTGACGTGGCCAGGTGACGTGGCAAGTGGACAATCCACAACTTGTGCCAGGTGACGTGGCAGGTGACATGGCCAGGTGACGTGGCAGGTGACGTGGCAAGTGAACAATCCACAACTTGTGGCAGGTGACGTAGCCAGGTGACGTGGCAGGTAACGTGGCCAGGTGACGTGGCAAGTGGACAATCCACAACTTGTGGCAGGTGACGTGGCAGGTAACGTGGCCAGGTGACGTGGCCAGGTGACGTGGCAGGTGATACGCTAAATACAAGTACACTGCGGCTCTCTCAGCTGCTGCTACTCACTCTGGTCTCACAAACTGGCTGAAATGGTTAAAATTTACTGTTTTTTGAGCTTAGGGAGGGTCTTATGATGAAACGCTTATAAACGCAAACGCGGTAAAACGCCGCTAAACGCCAATAAACGCGGCTGCAAACGCGGCCAAACGCGCGTTTTTAAACGCCGGTTTCAGCGTTTAAAAACGTGTGTTCAGCAGAGTTTGCACCTGCGTCTCGTGTGCATGGGGCCTAAGAATATGAATGCATCATACATACTAGGGGGAGTACAACTGGGGGGATCCCGTAGTGAAGGATCTGGGGGTGCTGGTAGATCATAAGCTCAATAATGGCATGCAATTCCAAGCTGCGGTTTCCAAAGCGAGCAAAGTCCTTTCTTTGTATTAAGAGAGGTATGGACTCCAGAGAGAGAGAGAGATATCATTTTGCCCCTGTACAAATCATTAGTAAGACTTCATCTGGAATATGCAGTTCAGTTTTGGGCACCAGTTCTCAAAAAGGATATCGGGGAACTGGAGAAAGTGCAGAGAAGGACAAAGAGGCATGGAGGAGCTCAGCTATGAGGAAAGATTAGAGGAACTGAATTTATTTACTCTTGAGAAGAGGAGAATAAGGGGGGGATATGATTAACATGTACAAATATATAAGGGGTCCATATAGTGAACTTGGTGTTGAGTTATTCACTTTACGTTCAACACAAAAGACAAGGGGGCACTCTTTACGTCTAGAGGAAAAAAGATTTCATCTCCAAATACGGAAAGGTTTCTTCACAGTAAGAGCTGTGAAAATGTGGAATAGAATCCCTGCAGAGGTGGTTCTGGCCAGCTCAGTAGATTGCTTTAAGAAAGGCCTGGATACTTTCCTAAATGTACATAATATAACTGGGTACTAACATTTATAGGTAAAGTTTATCCAGGGTAAATCCGATTGCCTATCGGGGGATCAGGAAGGAATTTTTTCCCTTGCTGTAGCAAAATTGGATCATGCTCTGCTGTTTTTTTTTGCCTTCCTCTGGATCAACTGTGGGTATAGAATCAGGTATATGGGATTGTGCGATATTATTTTTTCTTTTTTTTATGGTTGAACTGGATGGACTTTGTGTCTTTTTTCAACCTGGCTAACTATGTAACTATGGATGCAGCTTAGACAAAAGCTCCCTGTGTGAGGGAGAGGGTAATACAGCAGTTGGTGGTAAAGCCTAGACAGCAGTGCCCCGGGGGTTGGTTGGGGCTGGGACGGCAGTGCCCCGGGGGTTGGTTGGGGCTGGAGACGGCAGTGCCCCTGGGGTTGGTTGGGGCTGGGACGGCAGTGCCCCTGGGGTTGGTTGGGGCTGGGACGGCAGTGCCCCTGGCGTTGGTTGGGGCTGGGACGGCAGTGCCCCTGGCGTTGGTTGGGGCTGGGACGGCAGTGCCCCTGGCGTTGGTTGGGGCTGGGACGGCAGTGCCCCTGGCGTTGGTTGGGGCTGGGACGGCAGTGCCCCGGGCGTTGGTTGGGGCTGGGACGGCAGTGCCCCGGGCGTTGGTTGGGGCTGGGACGGCAGTGCCCCGGGCGTTGGTTGGGGCTGGGACGGCAGTGCCCCGGGCGTTGGTTGGGGCTGGGACGGCAGTGCCCCGGGCGTTGGTTGGGGCTGGGACGGCAGTGCCCCGGGCGTTGGTTGGGGGGGGGTTGGTTGGGGCTGGGACGGCAGTGCCCCCCGGGGGGGGGTTGGTTGGGGCTGGGACGGCAGTGCCCCCCAGGGGGGGGGGTTGGTTGGGGCTGGGACGGCAGTGCCCTGGTGGTTGGTTGGGGCTTGAGACGTCAGAGCCCCCGGCCTTGGGGGTGGCTTGAGACGTCAGAGCCCCCGGCCTTGGGGGTGGCTTGAGACGTCAGAGCCCCCGGCCTTGGGGGTGGCTTGAGACGTCAGAGCCCCCGGCCTTGGGGGTGGCTTGAGACGTCAGAGCCCCCGGCCTTGGGGGTGGCTTGAGACGTCAGTGCCCTGGGGGGTTCGCGAGGCTTTGACGTCAGTATAACCATTTATAGTGTAAACAAACCAGATCGCTTTGAAAATCTGCTAATGTTAATAGAACCTTTTGGGCGTATAATAATTCTGTACTTTGTGTCATATACTGTAATCAGTGCTCATTGCATTACTGGGTAAGACCTACAGGTGGTGCTGCATGTGAAAACTAAAATAGTTTTTCCCCAGTGCAGAAGAGCTATTGGTGGTGATTATTTTGACTGCAGTGCTGCAAATTTACTCGGGGAAAACCCCAGAAGAACCAACGATGAAGCTATAGAACTGTAAGAAATGACATTTAGATGGAAACAAAGGCACAGCGAACAAAAAAGAGAGGAGAAAATCTGCTTGCTCGGGTTGCACTCCACCCCCTTCGCATCCCCTTTGTAAAACGGTCAAAACATTTTGCCTGTGTGATAATTAAGAAACAACACAACGCAAATCCCCTTTACTTATCCCACACACCAAAATGTTTATTTCTGCCTTCCTAATGAGGCTTAATGAGCCTAATGTTTTAACACGCAGTCTGTTGGAAAGCTTTCATTGGCTCGGCTTGTCTAATTAGTATCGACACAGCAAACAGACCCTATCGGTATCAGGCCATTAGTCTGGCTGTATATACACTGTAAACACATCTTTATTATCTGGCCTCCTGACAAGCCATCTGCTGTAGAAACAATGGTGTGATTTAGCAGATGTTGGCGTTGAGCGATAAAAGCATCCATTTACTGGGATGGCGCAGCTATAGGGCAGACAGTACAGGGTTACGTGGTGCAGAGTGGGCACACGGTCTCCTATCTGTAATTTGTAGTCACAGTTGCATGGAAATGATAAAACCATGCTATTGTGGATTTATAATTGTAGTCTCGTTTAGAAATGCAAGTAGTAATTAACTTGAAATCGGCATTATACACCAGAATTTACATTCCTGCTGGGCCTGAAATGCTGTTTTAATAACAGTTTGTTTTCACTCCATGAAATTACCTAAGGGCCCTTTTGTGTTGCTTCATTTCAGATGCTATTAACATTCTAAAGGAGATGCAAGAGAGGGACGTGGCTGTCGACGACAACTCCAATAGATTGTTCATTCAAATCCTCAACACTTTGGCCATGAAAGGTGACGTTGACGATGTCAACCGATTGCACGAGCACATCGTAATGCTGGGCCTGGCTAAACCGACTTCCACCCTCTGCTCCTCGCTGGTGATGGTGCACTTGCAGCAGTAAGTAAATTACAACAGTACCTCTATGTATCCAGAAGAATTGATCGTATTTCAAATAACTTTGGGCAAATGATTTATAAAGCAAACAAATATGTACTCAAATGTACAAGGAACTAGCACTCACAATAATTGCTATATACAATACAAATGTCTAAAGATTCACAAAAGTCCTATGTGAAGTGGCAGAAAAATGGTGGTATAGGAATCTGCAGCTCTTATACCATTGGCCTCAGAAGCTCACAAAATCGCACTTAAAGTGGATGTAAACCCGATTCATGAAATTTGATCTGGGCACATATATCTGCAGTATTTTGTTATCTCTCTGCAATGAGCTAAGTCCAGTAGCTCTCTCCTGAACTGTTCCTCTGTTATCAGCCTGATAACTCCTGACAAATTCTCAGTCTTTTTAGACAAAAGCAGCCTGAATCTTCTGTCCGGGAGGTTGCTAAAATAGATTAGCAGAGAGCTGGTCCTATTACAAAACACCTCTGAGAGTCTCTGCCTATGATCAGAGGGGGTGTGTGCCTTTCCTCCAATCAGCAATGTTAGCTATCTTGGCTGTATGCCCAGACATCACACTCTGTGTTAATAAGCAGGAAGAGGAAATTTCCTAACACAATCTCAAATTTCTAAACAGAATATAAATGTGAAGACAGCAGATATACGTGTAAAACTTATGTGGGGAGATTGGTTTCATCCCTGTGTATCACCTGAGGCTGTTCACTTCACTGGGTGTATGGAGGGCTTACATCCACTTGAAGCCTCATACACCCGATCGGATTTTCCGACGGGAATTGTGTGTTGACAGCCTGTTGGCGGAAAAGCCGACCGTTTGGACGCTCCATCGGACAATTGTTGTCGGATTTTCCGCAGAAAAATGTTGGATGGCAAGCTTTAAAATTTTCGGTGGACAACGATCTGTTGTCAAATTTTCCAATCGTGTGTACAAAAGTCCAAAGTACAAACACGCATGCTCGGAAGCAATGCTCACCAAACACAACATTAGCAGAAGGTGCCCAAATGGTGGTGCTAAAGAGCTGAAAAAGCACGTAGTACGTAACTACGTTCGTGTTTGGCTGACAATTGTGTGCCGTGTGTATGCAAGACAAGTTCCTGGCAAACTCCCTTCGGACAAAAGTCTGAGGCATTGTCTGCGGAAAATCCAATCGTGTGTACAAGGCTTTAGTGTTACTGAAGTTAAAAAAAAAATATTTTTAAAATAACAAACCTTCTACTCACCTGCTCTGTGCAATGGTATTGCACAGAGCGGCCCCGATCCTCCTCATCGCAGGTCCCCCGCAGGCAATCCTTCTCTTCTTCGTGTGTCCCCACAGCAAGCCCTTTGCTATGGGGCACAGGGTTTCTGCCTGCTCCCAAGCTGTGTTTTGGCGCTCCATAGACGCACACAGCAGGGCTTAGCCCCGCACCCCACTTCTTCCTTACCTCATTTGATTGACCGCAGTAATGATGGCTCCTGCTGCTGTTCCAGGCCTTGTTTGAAGAGGAAGAGAGGGGAGAAGAGTTGAAGCCAATGCGCAGCGCTGCATCTCTTTTTCCCCTTTACACAGGGAGGGGGAAAATGTTTTTTACCTTAATGCAAGGAATGCGTTAAAGGATGAGTTCACTTTTTAGAAAAAAAAAACAAATACACATTTTTGTGCAGGTAAAAAATCATGTAAACATAAAACAAACAGATGGGTGATATGGCGCACTCTGGTTATGGCTCATTATAATAGTAAAACTAAATGGGAGAAAGGAGGGGAACCGGGGTGGTAGTGGCAGTATATTTAGGAGAGTATAAGTCCATGTAAGGTAACAATAACTGAATACTGTTCAAAGAAGGCTGCCAGTTCAAAAAAAGTTGAAGTTAAAAGAACTCTGCAATAGAAGAAAGGGAAAGAGAACAGCGCCCTCTAAGTGCAGTAATGACGTGTTTAATTGGCAACAAAGTAAATGATAACACTCACAGGATGGTAGTGCAAGCAGGCAAGGTATGGATCATCCGCTCCTGACCTCTGGGTGGGATGGGGTCTGGCGTTGCTGTAGTGGACAAGTGTCCGCAGTGGAGTCTGTCCTCCGGGAACAAGGCTGGAGATGATGCTTCCGGATGGGAGGAACTCTGTCAGTGGTGCACGATGGACTGTGTCACTTCTGGGTCAGGTCGGATGAAGGAGTAAGAATACTCCGAACGCTATTACCGCCCCGTCGACCTGACCCGGAAGTGACACAGTCCATCGTGCACCACTGACAGAGTTCCTCCCATCCGGAAGCATCATCTCCAGCCTTGTTCCCGGAGGACAGACTCCACTGCGGACACTCGTCCACTACAGTGACGCCGGACCCCATCCCACCCGGAGGTCAGGAGCGGATGATCCATACCTTGTTGCCTGCTTGCACTACCATCCTGTGAGTGTAATCATTTACTTTGTTGCCAATTAAACACGTCATTACTGCACTTAGAGGGCGCTGTTCTCGTTCCCTTTCTTCTAAAAAAAAAATCATGTAAAGCTGGTGCCATGCAGATCTGCCAGTGTATTTTGCTTCCTTGTACATCCCGTACGGGCAAGCTGGTCCTATCTGCTTTTAAGAGAGAAGTAGTTAATTGAAAACTACAAGCCGACCACCGCAAAGGCTGTCAGAGCTTGTCATTTTTCCATTCACAGAACACTGAATGGATGGGGCAGGGCGGATCCCTGCACTGCCACGTTTGTTGCAGAGTGTGACGGCTAGAGGTGGGGAGAAGATCCCCCCACCTCTAGCTGTCAGAACAGGGGATAGAGGGGGGGGGGAGCAGGAGCCGGTTGCATCTGTAAGGGTGAACTTATTCTTTTAAGGTAAAAGCTTTAGTATCACTTTAAGTGTATAGTGAATCCAATGTTTGGCCGTACTGGCAGGCTATAATCCTCAGCTTTTGGTGGTCATCAGTTCTGGGAAAGAACCATAATCACATGCAGAGAGAAACAAAGTCGCTAGGAAGCTGGATTTGTAAATTTGTAAGCATATTTATTTACAAATACAACGTACATATAGGCAAGGGCTCCGAGGTAGGGGGCTCCGAGGTAGGAGGTATTCAAGTAACAGCAACCCTGACCACCAGATCAGTGAGCCGGGTCATGGAGATCCCAACCTGCCAAAAGCACTCGTCTCACGGCCTCCCTGTAACACTCCAGTGCTACCACGATGCAGGGAAGTGGGCAGGCACAACGCGTTTCAGGAGCCCCGGAAACTCATTGCACCTGCCTACTTTCTAGCATCGGTAGTGGCATTGGTGTGTTAGAGGTAGGCTGCGAGACTCCGCTGTTGGCACGCTTTTTGGTGGGTCCGGCTTGCCATTACCTGGCTCATTGATCTGGCAGTCTGTGTTGCGTTTACTTGGTGAATACCCCCTACCACCTCAGAGCTCCACTTCCTTTGTCTATATGTAAGTGTGGATTTTTTTGTACATAAATAGTTACATTTTACTAATCCAGCACCCTGGCTACTTGGTTTCTCTCTGTAGATAATTTATGTTGAACAAGATTTTTTTTTTAAATGTGTACATTGTGCGAAGACATTATTTTTTATTGTGCTTAAAGAGACCCTGTCACCACTTTTACTTTGCAGGTATAGTCCAGTGTGACAACATACGTTTATAAATTAACACATTTTGATAATCTTTATCCTTGGGCCTATTCCCATAGTTTCCAATGTGTTCATCATAAATCCCCAGTCCACCCTGTCAAATGCTTTTCAGCGTCTAGTGACAGGAATAGACCTGGGGTGGTTCCTTTTTTAATTTTTTGAAGAAGGAGCAACGTTCTCACTCCGTTGTCTCTCCCTTCTCTTCCTGGAATAAACCCCACCTGGTCAGCATGTACCAGGTCGGTCATCAAATCTTTCATCCTTGTGGCCAACACTTTCGCAAATAGTTTTGTATCTGCGTTCAACAAAGATATTGGTCTATAGCTTTTACATAACGTACTATCTTTTGCCCGCCTTCAGAATGATTGTTATAGAAGCCAGTAAGGCCTCCCCGCTCATCTCGTATTTTGTTCCCAGTTCGTTCATGTATGAACATAACTTTAGTACTAAAGTCTCTTTAAACTTTTTTAAATAGGTTGTGAACCCATCAGGTCCTGGACTTTTACCAGAGGCAGAGTCTTTTAATGCTATATTAATCTCCTCTTCTGTTATGGGTTTTTCTAAGGTGGATATTTCACCATCAGTCACTTGGGGTAGCCTGGCTTTTTCTTTTTTTTATTATTATTTTATCTTTTCAGTTTTTTCTATTTCCTATTGCCCTTTCTGATTTACCGAGTATAACGCCCCATAATAACCTTCGCTATCTCATTTCTCGAGTATACCATTTCCCCGTTCTTTGTATTTTTTTTTTATATATAGTTTATTGATTTTTTTATTTAACATTCTTGCTAGGTATTTACTCGCTTTATTTCCCCATTGGTATCTTTCTTTTGAAATTCTATTAAATGCCCTTCTCGTATCTTGTTCCATTAGGTCCTTTTAATTCATCTTTTTTTATTACTAATGCCTGGTATAGCTCCAAATGGCGTCCTTTTATGTTTTTTATGTCCTTGTTTTAATCTATATATTTCTTTTATTAGAATTTCCATATTTTTTATTCTTCCTTTTTTTTTCTTTCCTGCTCCTATAGCAATCAGGATGCCCCTTATGTAGGCTTTATGAGCGTCCCATAGAGTAGCTTCTGATATCTCCTTTGTATCGTTTATTAAAAAATATTGTTCTATTTCTTTATTTATTATTTCTTCATCTTTCTTATCCTGTAATAATCCTTTGTTCAATCGCCATGAGTAGGGCCGTCTTTGAGCTCCTGGTACGATCATTTTTCATAGTCACTGGGGAATGGTCTGACAATGTAGTTACTTCTATATTTGTTTCAATTACCAGATCTAACATCCTATGTTCTACCATTATGTAGTCAATCCTAGAGTACGTCCCGTGTACAGGGGAGTAAAACGTATAATCTTGTGTCCTAGGGTGTTGCACCCTCCACACGTCCAGCATTTGACACTAATGTATTTTCTGTTTTTATAATTTTTAGCTGGACGTTTTTAGTCCCCTGTACCCGGGACGTACTATCAAGTCTAGGATCCATACAGAAATTCAAATCTCCGGTCATTCCCCTTTTTAAAATCTTTAGTCCTTGGATGTTGTATGTCAGAAAGTTTAATGTTGTCGTCTTTTTTATCCTCCGAGCTCCCTACCCTTCTTTCTGGCCCCCTTGTCACCTTTACTTGGCATCTGGAACCACCCTGACCAAATTATGATGTAACCAGCTGGGACTGATAGTGCTTATAGGGGGTCCCGATTCTACCTCGGATTGTTGCTATTCTCTCATGAGAGGTACCCCCCCCTCCCTCTGTGTCCCAACTCTCCGTCCTCCCTTCACCCCGCTGCCTCTGCCTCACCCCCACCCCCCTCCCCATAACCTCTTTCTACTGCTATTTTAATTTTCTTCTTTTGCTTCTACTAAATTCTGCTTAAATACTGCTTCACCGATAACTATCTTTATCACGCTCCCATCCCAAAGGTGTTCTATCGGGTTGAGGTCAGGACTTTGTGCAGGCCAGTCAAGTTCCTTCACCCCAAACTCGCTCATCCATGTCTTTATGGACCTTACTTTGTGCACTGGTGCACAGTGATGTTGGAACAGGAAGGAGCCATCCCCAAAACTGTTCCCACACAGCATGAAATTGTCCAAAATGTCTTGGTATGCCAACGCCTTAAGTGTTTCCTTCACTGGAACTAACCCAACCCCTGAAAAACAACCCCACACCATAATCCCCCCTCCACCAAATGATTTAGACCAGTTCACAAAGAAAGGTCCTAAAAGACCTGGATCAGCGAGTTTGGGATGAAGGAACTTGACCGTACTTTAGAGCCCTGACCTCAACTCGATGGAACACCTTTGGGATGAATTAAAGCATGTACTTCGAGCCAGGCCGCCTTGTCCAACATTGGTGCCTGACCCCACAAATGCGCTTCTAGGAGAATGGTCAAACATTCCCATAGACACACTCCTAAACCTTGTGAACAGATTTCCCAGAAGAGTTGAAGCAGTTATAGCTGCAAAGGATGGGCTAACTCCATATTGAACCCTACGGACTAAGAATGGGATGCCATTAAAATTCTTGTGCGTGTAAAGGCAGGTGTCCCAATACTTTTGACAATATAAACAAAGGACATTTTCGAGGCACACTCGCATAACAGGAACTGTTATTTTTTTTTAAAGGGATTCCAGCATACCTTGGGTGCTGCTTAAGTTAACATTTCTATATGTTCCCTGTAATGTGGGAAATGCTTAATTTTGGGGTTTAGGTCAATTTCACTTAGGTTGCCTCTTCATATTTTCAAAAGCATGTTTAGTGCTTAAAGCAGACCACTTACTAAACTCTTACCTTGAACTCCGCTTTATCCCAATTCCCGGATGCTCCTCTGACTTCACTGTGCCTCAGTTCTGCTGCTTAAGAGAGAAGGGTGCTCAAAATCCCATGACAATACGCTTCTGTGCATATTTCTTTTAACTACATTCTAAAAATGAAAGTTAAAATGTGTGTCTTCAAAATAAGGAGAAAAAAATAACTTGCGCAGTAAATTTTGTTATAGTAATAAGTAGAGGGGAAGATGTTCTGTAGTCCAATAGGGGAGAAATTAGGAAGGTCTACTTTTGAGCCACATGCCTGAAACCAGTATGCCAATCCAGAGTTTTATCTTCACTTCATACATGCTTGTTTCAGGCCAGTCTTATTAGGCCTCATGCACACTGGATTTTTTTTTATATTTTACAGCAGCTGTTTTTGGCTGTAGACGTTTTTCCCAGTCATTAAACTCTCCATCATGTTATCCTATGTTTCCATGCACACATGGGCAGTGACGTTTTTAAGCAGTAAAAAAAAAACCAAAACTAGTGGGTTCTGAGAGACGTTTTTCAGCTGTAAAAACGCTCTAACGCTGAAACGCTCAAAAACATCGGTCACCAGCGTTGTTTTACGTTTTTGATCCATTGCAAATTTTTTTTTATTTTTTTCTTAAAAAAAAAAAAAAAGAAAAAGCTAATAAACGCTAAAAACCTCTATTGCAAATATGTTGAAAAACGCACTGCAAAGCTACTGCCGTTTTTATAACATTATTTTAACGTCCAGTGTGCACGAGGCCTTAGGTCCCTTTCACACTAGCGGACCGTATGTCCGCTTTTTCATCCATCCATTTACAGATGAAAAAGGGACATACATTGGTCCCTATGAGATCGCGGATGTCAGCAGATGAAACATCCGCTGACACCCGATCTCCTCTGTGTCCGCAATGCTCCGTTTTTCTGGATAGAAAAATTCCTATTTCTTTCTCGTACATCACGGGACACAGAGCGACATAGTCATTACTAATGGGTTATATAGTTACCGTCAGGTGCTGGCACTGGCAACTTCCAAAACCGGAAGTACCCTCCCCTATATAAGCCCCTCCCATCCGGGAGCACCTCAGTTTTTTGCCAGTGTCTAAGGTGTTGGCCAAGAAGAAACATGTGTTTTTCACTGAGCTTGCGTACAGGTTCTTTTGGGCCTCAGTAAGCTATTCCGGATCCGACCAAAAAAGCTTCATAGCTAAACGGTCGGTACCCGGGCCTTGCAGAGAAGAGCAAGGTTCTGCCTGTAATGCTTCTCTTAGGAGAGCTGGACCCTGGGATCCAGAGCTCTGGTCATACCCACGACCAAGATGTTTTCTGTGCAGGGTGCTATACAGGTCCAGGGGAGTGGAATCCTTGGGAACCCGGTCCCTGAAGGTTTGATTACAATGCCTGCCGTGATAGGTGAAGTTTGGGCTTTTGTGGACCAAACAAAGTCCTGCGGCGGGGAACAGGTAAGTGGGGGCCCCCAGGAACTTGGTTCTATTGGGGGACCCCCAAGCCTAATTTGTCTTTCTGTCTGTTACCTAACGGTATTCCCGCTAATATCTGTGCATGCCTGTAACTACTAAAAAAATGTAATAATTTTTAATGGTGGTCAAGAAAAAAAAAAAAAAAAAAAAGAAGAATGTTTTTTTATATATGTTTAGTATATTAAACTGCGGTACCTGTGTTTGTCCACTGGAGGCCGCTGTGGAATGTTTTTCTTGTCATATGGACTAGTTTCTTCTCAGAGAGCAAAGTCCAGGCAGCTGGTGAGTTCTCCTACAGGAAACTGTTTCCTCTGCCATGTTGCAGTGTTCGTCTATCCCCCGGCCTGCGGCAAAGGGGGCCCTGGCTCCTGTCCCTGGTTTCCATGTTTGAAAATTAGCGCCGAGGCGCACGTGGCCGCGCGCGTGCGCGTGCACGCGCCTCTATATATAGAGGTGGCCGGAAAAAGGGGCGGGGCCTGGGGGATGACGCTCTGTGCGCGCCGCAGCGCTTCTGCGCATGTGCGGGCGTCCCAGCAGGTTTTTAAAAAGCCACATTATTGCAGTAAGCTGGCTATGAAGTACAGAGACAGAGCTGGCAACATTTAAAGGCATACAGCAAGCGGTTGATACAGGCATCCCCTAGAAAGGCACATTAGTAGACACCAACTGTGATATAGCAGCAATTGTGCTAGACTATTCTCAGTAAAAGTGGTGTATTACGGCTGGAATACCTCAGCTTTAGGCTTAGGAATATGCCGTCCAGTAGCTCCGGAACTGAATCTTCCAGGAAGCGAAGGGGGTCTCATCGGGCTCTGAGGATCTTGGGCATACTCCTGCTGCACCAGTCTCCCCTGAAGTTCAGAGGTAAGTGACCGTAGAGACCCCGCAGGGGTACTTGGTACTGTGGCTGTCCTCAGTCACCTGCTCCTGTGTATGTAACAGAGGAGGTTTTTTCCTCAGCTCTGGGAGGATTAGAGAGAGATTGTCAAAATTTATCGCTGCCTCCCTGTCAGGGAAAGCACGCCCGATCTCCGTCTCCTCCTTCAGAGTGCCTGTTAGCAGAGCAACAGTCCCATACAGGGATCGACCTGCCTGAAGGGAATCAGGATAAGGTTGATTCTGTTATAGAGGAATCAACAGTGGGGGAACCTTTTCTCAGCATCTCAAGCTGAAAGATTATGGGTTCAGTCTCTGACTAACATGGTCCGATCAGCATTTAAAAATGCACCTTGCGGAACCATCAACCACTACTGTATCCTCGTTGGGGTCGCTAGAAGCCCCCAGACTGTTTGTTCTTTTCCACTTCACCCTTTACTGAAAGGGCTCATTTACCAGGATTGGGAACGTCCTGAGAAAATATTTATTCCCCCAAGAGATTTCCGGTGGTCTATCCCATGGAGGATAAGTTCATCAAAAAAAAAAAAAAAAAAATGGAAGGTCCCTACAGTGGACGCAGCCATCTCTTGTATGTATAAATCACTGACATGTCCAGTGGATAATGTCCAAATGTTCAAGAACCCAATAGATAAAAGATTGGAGTCCTTATGAAAATCTGCTTGGTGATACAACCAGCAGTAGCAGCTATTGGGGTCTGCTAAGCAGTGAAGGATCAGTTGAAACAGGTCTTGAGGGACTTGACAGATCAGCAGGCTTTGCCCTAGCTGATCTACCTAGAGCCTTAGGCTTTGCGGTTGACGCCATAGAGGATTCAGTCCATCAGGCCTCCCGCCTTACGCTGTCTATAGTACATATGCGTAGGCTCCTATGGCTCAGAAACTGGTCTGCTGAAGCTCCCTGTAAAGAATGGCTGGTTAGCGTCCCATTTCATGGTGAACGCTTATTCAGGGAAAACCTGGACAAATATATCCAGAAAATTTCCAGCGGTAAAAATACGCTCTTGCCGGTTAAAAGCAGAGTTAGAGGTCCCTCTTTAAGAGGCCTGCTTCTCCAGTCCCTGGGGCATCGGCTGTGTAACAGTTCCGACGGCCTCCTCGGTCAAATCCCGGGGGTAAAAAACAGGGACAGTAGCAGGGTAATGAGAAACCCTGGGTCAGGGGAGGTACAAAACCTCCCCCAAAGTTAAATTCATTGAAGCCCCCACTCAGTCGGGTGGGGGGAGGACTCCAGTTGTTCGCAAAGAGACCTGGCGGGACACGATCAAGAGATAGGTGCTCTCTGCAGTAGGTTTGGGATACAGTTTGGAGTTAAAAGACTCTCCTCCTTCCCATTTTGAGGTCAAACGTGCCAAGGGATCCCCGGAAGAGAGAGTCCCTCCTGTTGGCACTAGAACAACTATTGCTCCAAGGAGTAATTATGGAGGTTCCCCTGGAAGAATGAGGGTTCGGGTTTTACTCAAACCTCTTTACAGTCCCGAAGCAAACGCGGACGGGAGGCCCATATTAATTCTAAAAGGGCTATACAAATTCCTGTATATCAGGACTTTCCGATGGAGTCGATCCGATCGGTGGCCACTGCCCTACAAGGGGAGGATTGGTTAGCCACGATCGACATCAAAGATGCTTATTTGCACATTCCCATCTTTCCAGTCCACCAAAAATTTCTACGCTTTGCAGTAGAAGGGCGCCATTTCAGTTCAGAGCCTTACCCTTCGGTTTGGCCACAGCACCACGAGTGTTTACAAAAATTCTGGCCCTTTATTGGCCAATCTAAGAACACAAGGTGTAATGATAATGGCATATCTGGATGACTTGTTGCTGATAGACCACTCAGTGAAAAAACTAGACGTGGTCGTTCACAAGACGATCAAGTATCTGGAATCTCACGGTTGGATTATCAACCGAGACAAGTCAGCCCTAAAAACCAGTCAAAAGTCTGGAATACTTGGGGCTAAGGTTGGATTCAGGCCAGAGAAAAATATTCTTGCCTCGAGGAAAGGTGTTGTCTTTGAAAGATTTGATCCACTTAGTGGGTACAAAAAAGACAGCCGTCCATACGCCTGTATATGAGGCTGCTGGGAAAAATGGTGGCATCATTCGAAGCAGTACCCTACGGTCAATTCCATTCAAGGAATTTGCAAGGGGCCATACTGTCAGCCTGGAACAAAAAAGTTCAGGCCCTAGACTTACAATGTCCTTGTCCCCTTCCGTTCGCAAGAGCCTCCGTTGGTGGTGGGTTCCCCAGAATCTGGAAAAAAGGAAATCCTTCAGTCCGATTTCTTGGAAGGTGGTCACTACAGATGCCAGCCTTATAGGCTGGGGAGCAGTACTGGAGCAATAGTCTCTCCAGGGCAGATGGTCGGATGCAGAAAAGGCCCTGCCCATCAATCTCTTAGAGATACGAGCAGCCCGGTATGCCCTAGTAGCATGGACATCCAAACTCCAAGGGTCCCCTGTCAGAATTCAATCAGACAATGCCACAGCAGTGGCATATATCAATCATCAGGGGGGCACCAGGAGTCGTGCAGCCCAGAGGGAAGTAAATTACATCCTGAAATGGGCAGAAAAATATGTCCCAGCCATATCTGCGGTATTCATTCCAGGAGTGGAGAATTGGAAGGCGGACTTTCTAAGTCGCCAACAATTATGCCCAGGGGAATGGTCCCTTCATCCCGAGGTTTTCCGGACAATATGTCAGCGGTGGGGAACACCGGATGTAGATCTGCTAGCATCCAGATTCAACACAAAAGTGGACAGGTTTGTCTCTTGGACAAGGGATCCCCTAGCTTGCGGCTCGGATGCCCTAGTGTTCCCTTGGGATCAGTTCAAGCTGATATATGCATTCCCACCGCCACAATTGTTACCTCGATTACTCCGCAGAATCAGGGTAGAAAAGAAACCAGTGATTCTGGTGGCTCCAGCGTGGCCCCGAAGAGCATGGTACGCGGAGATTGTAAAAATGTCTGTGGGGAGTCCTTGGACCCTCCCACATCGTCCGGACCTGCTTTCGCAGGGACCGATATACCACCCTTCCTTACCAGCCCTAGGTTTGACGGCCTGGCTATTGAAGCCCACATTCTAAAAAAGAGAGGGCTCTCTAATGCTGTGGTATCTACCATGATCAATGCCAGGAAGCCGGTATCCAGGCAGATCTACTATAAAATCTGGAAGGCGTACATCGCGTGGTGTGAGGCCAAGAAATGGCATCCACATAAGTACGTAATAGGTAGGATTCTGGACTTCCTACAGTGGGCTGTAGATAGGAAGCTTGCCTTGAGTACTATCAAGGGTCAGATTTCGGCCTTGTCAATATTTTTTCAAAGGCCCTTGGCTTCGCATTCACTAGTCAAAGCCTTTATACAAGGAGTGATGCGTATTAGGCCTCCGGTTAATATTCCCATATGTTCATGGGATCTAAACTTGGTTCTGTCGGTTCTACAGAAACAACCATTTGAACCATTACAGCATATTTCCTTGGTGCTTCTCACCAGGAAATTCATTTTTCTAGTAGCCATTTGTTCGGCTAAAAGAGTATCGGAATTAGCAGCTATGTCCTGTAAGGAGCCATATCTGGTTATCCATAAGGACAGAGTAGTGTTACATCCTCATCCAGCCTTTCTTCCTAAGGTGGTATCGGGGTTTCATTTGAACCAAGATGTGGTTCTTCCTTCTTTTTTCCCCAAACCTACTTCGGTAGAGGAAAAGTTATTGCACTCTTTGGATGTAGTAAGAGCAGTTAAAGCTTATCTAAAAGCCACTGCTCAGATTCGCAGAACGGATACTTTGTTTATTCTGCCGGAAGGCCCCAGAAAGGGTCAGGCAGCGTCAAAGTCTACTTTAGCCAAGTGGATTCGACAGGTCATAATACAAGCTTATGGCTTGAGAAGGAGACCGCCTCCGTTCAAAGTTAGAGCGCACTCCACGAGAGCAGTTGGAACTTCATGGGCAGTGCATCACCAGGCCTCCCTGGCTCAAATCTGTAAGGCCGCAACATGGTCTTCAGTACACACGTTTACTAGGTCCTACCAGGTGGACGTTAGAAGTCAGGAGGATGTCGCCTTTGGGCGCAGTGTGTTGCAGGCCGCAAAAGATCCTCATGTCTGATAGCGCTCAGCTTATATATGGTGTATCCCCCCCCCTCATTTGGCATTGCTTTAGGACATCCCATTAGTAATGACTATGTCGCTCTGTGTCCCGTGATGTACGAGAAAGAAAATAGGATTTTTATAACAGCTTACCTGTAAAATCCTTTTCTTGGAGTACATCACGGGACACAGAGCTCCCGCCCCTCTTTGGGGACACTTATTGCTTTGCTACAAAACTGAGGTGCTCCCGGATGGGAGGGGCTTATATAGGGGAGGGTACTTCCGGTTTTGGAAGTTGCCAGTGCCAGCACCTGACGGTAACTATATAACCCATTAGTAATGACTATGTCGCTCTGTGTCCCGTGATGTACTCCAAGAAAAGGATTTTACAGGTAAGCTGTTATAAAAATCCTATTTTTTCTATCCGTCTGCGGAGCGGAGCGGATGAACACGGACAGACGGTCCGTGTTCATCCGATCCCCCCATAGGGGAGAGCGGAGATCTGACACGGCGGTCCCTGCACAGTGTGCGGGTACCGCCCTGTTATCCGCCGGCTCAGCGGGGATCAACGGAGAGATTCCCTGCTGAGCAAGCGGAGGTTCACTGGGCGGATCATTACTGATCCGTCCCGTGTGAAAGGGGCCTAAAGAGAACCTGTACTGGGGAAAATACCAAAGTGTCAGGCTTAACATAACCACCCGTTATCTGGTTTCAGAAGGAAATTCCACTTCTTGGTGCGGCAGATTTTATCTGGTACAAATTGTCTTTAGAGCAGCCTAAACTGGTCCAAGTGCTACTTTATCCCGGTTGCAACAATTTTTACTGTGCCCAGAACTTCACAACCTTTCTTCTGAAGACATCACCTCAAAGTCCTCTTCATCCTGCATATGAATGCAGTGGCTGCATTTATTCAGAAATACATCCTTATATGTACATCCCTGAATTTGATCTGGTATCAGTTTCTTGCAGTCCTTGTGCAGCGGAGCTCAGACTAGAGGAGGGAGAAACACAACATGGAACCAATCAATTGTGTTACAATGCAAGGAGCATTATGATGAGAAGAGAGCAGTTTTACCATTGCAAGGAGACCTGTGTGTGTTACAGAACTGCAGCAGAGAAAGATGACGTTTACAGCCATCTCAGAAATGGGTGGTTAGAGATACAAATGGTTCGGCAAGATTAACAGCTCCCATATATTATCTGTGCATTTAGCACTTTGCTTTGAGTTTATATTTAAAGTGGTTGTAAACCTCTGAAATGGAAACATGAACAAAGCATATCCTTCTATAGTGTGTACTTGCCTTGATCCAGAGCACCTAATGTAATTTGCCTGCCCTCTCATTTCTCTGCTATCTGCACATTTTACTTCCGACAGTCTATGCGACACTAAGAAATATCGAGCGAGGCCCCCGCCCCCCCAGCACACAGCATGTGATTGACAACTCCAGAAGAGCTTGTTTCCTTATGAGACTGTAGAGGGAGATTGATTGCCTCAGATTACATAGCTCCCTGCTCTGCTGGGCATTGCGTGACATTAGATTCCCACCCACTTCCTTCTGGAGCTCAGAAATGCTGTGTGAGATGTGTGTTTTAGAAGGCTGTAGAGACGAGTACGGTGCAGATAAACAGGTACAACTTATGTAGGTGGATTTTCTTTCATCTCTGTATCACCTGAGGCCAGTCACTTCACTGCGTAAATCTAAGGCCCCTTTCACACATGCAGATTCGTTTTCAGACATCCGCTTGCTCAGCAGGGATCGATTTGTTGTTCCCCACTGAGACGGAGGATGACTAGTCCGTCTTCGCACACTGTGCAGAAACTGACCTTTCAGATCTCCGTTCTCCTCTATGGGAGGATCGGATGAAAATGGACCGTCTGTCCGTTTTCATCCGATCCGCCAGACGGATGAAAAATAGGGTTTGCATCCGTCTGGATTGAGTGGATCGGATGTCAGCGAACATGTCACTGCTGACATCCGTCGCTCCATAGAGATGTATGGAGCGTCCGTTCAGGTCCACCTGAAAAAACTGTCGGGCAGATCTGAACGGTCCGCACGTGTGAAAGGGCCTAAAGGTTTACAACCACTTTAAGGTTGGCAGAAAAAAAATGTCTGCCTGATAAACTGAACTGAAAGGATAAAGTCACCTTTTGGGAACATGTTACATGCTCCACCCGTTTTTAGGGTGGTACATGTAACATGTTCCCAATGCTGAAGCTGCTGCCCAATCCCCCACCTCCACCCCCATGACATCAGTATGGGGAGAAGTTCCCTGTGCTAGCTGTCACTTCGTAAAATCAGTTCGGCCTTGCGGGACCACGACATTCATTCACACAGCTCTGTGTGTAAATGAACTACAAGCCCCAACATCCTTTGTGGTTGTCGGCTTGTAGTTTTCAATGAACTACCATTGTGCTGTTGAGAGCCGTGGCAGTTCATTGATTCTTCCTGTCAGATTGTATCTGCTTGCCCTTACGGGATATGATTAAGCACTGATTTGCTTTTTTTTGCTGTCATATGTGTTGATGTGACCTTGTTTTTTTAAATAAAGAACCAACAAATTTTTTGGAGTGCGGCTGTCCAAGCTTTTCTTTAGTTTCTGCCCTTACGGGATATACTGACAGATCTGGAGAAGACCTGCATGGCACCAACGATCTGCTGATCGCTTGTGCAATGCTTTACAGCAGGAGTCGGCAACCTACGGCCCGCCGGACTGCTGCCACTAAATGTCCGGCCCGTCAGTGCACGTGATGAATTCACGTGCACCCGGCCCCCAGACATTTTAACCCGGGTCGGCTTTCTTAGTATCCGATGCGTCTTTTATTCCAAGCAGTGGGAGGGAACGTCCCCCACCCCCTCCTCCCGCGGCTCGCCTGGGCTTTCCCATCTCAATAGGAGACCCAAGCGACCTGCCGGCTGGCCGAAGACCCGATTTGAAGCTGGAATCTGCTTCGATCGGGTCTCGGATCTAGTAACCTGGAAGTGATGTTTTGACACCACTTCTGGTTTACAGAAGACTTAAAGGCGCCAAATTAAAAAAAATTACAGCATTCAAAACAGCCAATCTTGGCGTTTGTAATGCTTTTAAGTGCAAAGAAGGGATTTGGGGTCTTATAGAACCCACATCTCTCCATAAAGAGTACCTGTCACTGCCTATTACTGTCACAAGGGATGTTTACATTCCTTCTGACAGCACCAAAAGTGATTAGAATTTTTTGTTTTTAAAAGGACAGTGTAAAAATAAATGAAAAAAAAAAGTATAAAGCTCCCCGTCCCATGCTCGCGCGCAGAAGCGAACCCATACGTAAGTCACGACCGCAAATGTAAACCGTGTTCAAACCACACATGTGAGGTATCGCCACGTTCGTTAGAGCAAGAGCAATAATTCTAGCACAAGACCTCCTCTGTAACTTCAAACTGATAACCTGTGGAAATGTTTAAAGAATCGCCTATGGAGATTTTCACGTTCCATAGTTTGTCGCTATTCCACGAGTGTGTGCAATTTTAAAGCATAACGTGGGGGAGGGGCAGGGTCGGAGGGGGCTGTGAAGTATGTAGAGGGGGGGCTGTGTAATGTAAAGGGGTCCAGCAGTGCGGGGCTGTGTAATGTGTAAAGGGGTCCAGCAGTGCGGGGCTGTGTAATGTAAAAAGGGGTCCAGCAGTGCGGGGCTGTGTAATGTAAAAAGGGGTCCAGCAGTGCGGGGCTGTGTAATGTAAAAAGGGGTCCAGCAGTGCGGGGCTGTGTAATGTAAAAAAGGGGTCCAGAAGTGCGGGGCTGTGTAATGTAAAGGGGTCCAGAAGTGCGGGGCTGTGTAATGTAAAGGGGTCCAGAAGTGTGGTGCTGTGTAATGTAAAGGGGTCCAGCAGTGCGGGGCTGTGTAATGTGTAAAGGGGTCCAGCAGTGCGGGGCTGTGTAATGTAAAAAGGGGTCCAGCAGTGCGGGGCTGTGTAATGTAAAAAAGGGGTCCAGAAGTGCGGGGCTGTGTAATGTAAAGGGGTCCAGAAGTGCGGGGCTGTGTAATGTAAAGGGGTCCAGAAGTGTGGTGCTGTGTAATGTAAAGGGGTCCAGCAGTGCGGGGCTGTGTAATGTGTAAAGGGGTCCAGCAGTGCGGGGCTGTGTAATGTAAAAAGGGGTCCAGCAGTGCGGGGCTGTGTAATGTAAAAAGGGGTCCAGCAGTGCGGGGCTGTGTAATGTAAAAAAGGGGTCCAGCAGTGCGGGGCTGTGTTATGTAAAAAAGGGGTCCAGAAGTGCTGGGCTGTGTAATGTAAAAAGGGGTCCAGCAGTGCGGGGCTGTGTAATGTAAAAGGGGTCCAGAAGTGCGGGGCTGTGTAATGTAAAGGGGTCCAGAAGTGCGGGGCTGTGTAATGTAAAGGGGTCCAGAAGTGTGGTGCTGTGTAATGTAAAGGGGTCCAGCAGTGCGGGGCTGTGTAATGTAAAAAGGGGTCCAGAAGTGCTGGGCTGTGTAATGTAAAAAGGGGTCCAGCAGTGCGTGGCTGTGTAATGTAAAGGGGTCCAGAAGTGTGGTGCTGTGTAATGTGAAGGGGTCCAGAAGTGCGGGGCTGTGTAATGTAAAGGGGTCTAGAAGTGCCGGGCTGGGTAATGTATAGCGTTATAAATTATTAAATTTATTTACTATAATCTTTATTAGGTGAAAGCGACCCTGCATTCACATACATTGAATCTGGCCCTTAAGTGGAAAAAGGTTGCTGACCCCTGCGCTCTACAGGCTCAAAAATCAAATGCATATTTTTTATCTGCAGAAACAAAAATATAATTTTATTTTCTAAAGTGAACTTATCCTTTAAATTCTTAAATTGTCCCTCAGCCTTTGTCATTGTTACCCATTGCAACCAGTTAGATGTGCAGCACCTCAAATCCAACCTTCACCTCCAGCATGTATCGGTATGTTGCGATCGAGCTTCTATTGTCAAAGTGTAAAGATCATTTCTAACCTTTTGTCTCCTAGAAAATTGGGGCTTCATTTCCGAGCACCATCACCAGTTTAAAGTTGTCAGATCTGCACGTTCTCTTCCGGCGTCTCTTATACGTTGGCATATTTTTCAGCTTGTGTGATTTTTTTGAACAAGTAAATAAGCAAAGCTCTCCTTGCCACAATGTTAAACGGTAGTTTGGTTCTCTTACACAATTATCGCAATTAGAAATTTAGCACTGAAGGCAGAGGAATAAAGCAGGAGCTTGCCCTAACAGGACAAGACAGCGATAAGATGGCTGCTCGTCAAGGATCGCTGGGTCGTAATTAAGTTACATTCACGGCTATTGGCTTTTGAAGGATGATTGGTAAATGACTGGCTTGATGTGCTTTGTACGGACACCGTTCGATAGTGCTTCCTATTTTCTTCTCTCTATTTTTTTTTTTCCCTCTCCCTTTCTCTGTCAGAAAATCCTGTAGTGTCTGATAATGTAAATGTGGCATTTTTATGCTGAACAAAAGAGCAAGGAAATGAGCTATCCTGTCTAATCATTCAGTTGTTTAACACAGACTTCCAGTGTAGACTTAATTGGCTGGAAAGCACTTGACATGTGAAGTTAGCACTGTTCGAAATGCATGTTTGAGTAAATTTTAAAATAAGTGACAGCTAAATTGTACCTAGGGAAATTACAAAGCCTTCAACACAGTTAATTTTTTTTTTTTTTCTCCTCCTTTTGGCGATGATTAGTTGTAATTGCAACACCAGTCTCCTTGAAGACTCCCCTTTATTGGGGCTGAGCAAAAAAGGTGCAACTAGGGATTTTGCACCATAAGGACCCAGTATCCCCTTTCCTTCCAGCAGAGCATAGCCGTTTTAATCACACTAAGCCCCTTTTGCTTGTTATATTGACCAAACCATGCAGTTCAGGAAGAAATAGGATGCTTAAAGTGTTACTAAACCCACAACAGTAAAATCAGTCTGTATATGCAATAAAGTATGCTTCTTATACTTGCTGTGTAACCTAAGGGGTTAATCCTCTATGTGAAAAAAGGCTGTTTTGATCCCGTCTTCTCTGATACTCTGCTTTTACTGTCCCCAATCCATCCCTGATAGTACAGAGCCTTTGGAGTCACTTTGCACATGCTCAGTTTGGTGTGTTTTTTTTGGGGGGGGGCATGCATGTGATCAGCACAGGGCCAATCAGCACTGTCCAGACAGAGGTCCAGGGGTCCTGCAGCCTCATAGGACAGTCGGAGGGGAACTAAAACGTCTCCTAAATACTTTAAGCAGACACTGATAGAAGTCACAAGACTGCTATATACTGCTATATACTGCTGATGAGAAAAGGTATTTAGCAGTTTATATTTACTAAAATAATTGCATTGCCATGTTCTGTGTACTGTGGGATACCAAATATAGTGAATGCAGAGTCCTGGGTTTAGTAACACTTTAAGAGTCCAGTTCAGGTATCCGTTTCCTTTGCATGCAATTTTTACGGCAAGTCAGTTGGGTCTTGTTGGGTCATAAATTGGTCTGTGGACTGTATAGCCAAGCCGTTGCATAGTATTACAAGTTTTTATATATATATATATATATATATATATATATATATATTGTGCGTGTGTAATATATATATATATATATATATATATATATATATATATATATATGTATGTATGTGTGTGTGTGTGTGTCTGTAATATATATATATATATATATATATATATATATCAGGATTTTACCAGAGAAATGTAAAAAAAAAAAAAAGGTTGAAACCAGTAAATGTGATATATTTTCCTGTCTATTTACTAATGCTAGCAGCATAAGGTTTAAAGAGGTTGTACACCCTGTACAACCAATTCTACGTACAGGTAAGCCTAGATTAAGGCTTACCTGTAGGCAATGGCGTCCCTAGGGGGGGACCAGAGAGGGCCCTGGCCCCCCCAACATTATGCTGTGTCCCCCCCCCCCCCCCCCCCCCACCACCACAAATATTTTTTTTTTTTTTTCGCTCGGGCTGCTGCTGGGGTAACATAGTCTCTCCTGAGAGGGAGAGCGTCCCCAGTCAGCTCCTGCGGAGGATTCCTCCCCCCTCCCTCTGCTCGCTAATACTGCATAATGCGAGCGCTCACACAACCACAGCCGCCCGATCTGCTCCTTTCCCTGCATCCTCATTGGCACGGAGAAGAGCGAGTTGCAGGAAGGACTCCACGAGCACTGTGGGAGGGGGGGGGGGCCCAAGCCTTCATCTCATTCAGAACCAGCCTGTAAATTCCGAGAGTGGTGACTGCAAGCTGAGCCGAATGTCAGTCTATGACACTCTTTCACAGCCCAGCGAGTCCAGCCACCCCCCTCACTCTCCTCACATACGAGCAGGGAGGAATACAGCTCCTCCTCCTCCTTCAAGTCCCGCCCACACTATCCGGGTGTGCTGTATCTGAAGAGAGGGGATGTGTGGGCGGGAAATATGAAAATCAGCAGCATTCCTGGCTGTGTGTGAATGATACCTGAGATTCTAGCCTGGACCGTGGGTAAGTGTGTGCACTGCAGACTGCAGTACACTGTAATCACTGAACTGCATTATCTCCATCCCTTCTCTCCCCCATCTGTCTCCCTCCCCCTCTCCTGTTCTTTCAAGACATTCACAATTTACTTTCACTTTCAGTTAGGCAGGTAATAGACAGTGCACATTTCTTTCCTGCATCCACAGATTGCAGGAAAGAAACTTGCATAATTCCCCCATCAACACAGACAGTGCTGACAGGAGAATATCCCTCCTGCCCAGCAATTGTATTCTCCTGACAAACAGTGATCACTAGTGGCCATAGCAACCACTAGAGATAATCATAAGAGAATCTGCTCATTAATGGTACAAATCTCAGCCAGTTCCTGCTGAACCAGCTGAGATTTAAACTCTATGGCTGGTCTTGGCTCTTAGGCAGCCCATACATTGATCAACTATTAGGTTGAATGAAAAAAAAAGGAAATGATCCAATTCCTCCATCTACACATTATAGGTGGATGGGGGAATGTTCCCAGTGTGGACCAGTGCTGGAACAACCAGAGTTGCTGTCCTGTCCCGGCTATTCACAGCGCTGGTCTCTGTCTCCATGGTAGCGGCGGCAGCACATTGGAACCCAGTGCTGGTTACTTTATGGGGCTGATGTACAGGAGGGCCAGCACAATTTGTTGTTAGAGATGGGCTGGGCATGTTCAAAATTCCACATGCCAGAGCCTGCCAGGAAGCCCACACTGCACAGCGCTAATCACAGGCAGTGAGACATTTCCCGGTCCGCAGCTGCACAGATCAGGAAATGTCTCACTGGCTGTGATTAGCACTGTGGAGTGTCGGCTTCCTGGCGGGATCGGGCATGTGGGATTTCTCGTCCAGATGAAGCTACGCGGGATCCCCCCTTGCGAAACGCGTTGACATCACCCACCCACGTCACGTGACGCCTGCTTCTGACATCCCGGAAGTCCGCCCGTGGAGGACGCGGTGGAACGCGGAAGTACTTGATCTGTCCACAGTGGCGATCTACCGCTGTGCTGTACACTATCCCATGCGCTGGGGCTTTCCTTAGGGACATGCCCTTCGTCATTCAGTGATATCCAGCTGCAATATACGGGAGTCAAGTGCTCCATACAGCTACTACAGTCGGAACTGAACACACTGAGCAGCATCGTTTCCATGACCAGGCCCCCCCCCATATCAGGGTATCGTATGCCTCACTTAGCTATTGATACATAGCCTGGCTGCGAACTTTACATGCTGACTATACTGCCACGCTGCATTGCAGTGTTTATAGTCATATCAGGTGTTCTCTTCTGCTGCTGTTTGATTACCACCATTTACCACCGATTCCATCTGGTCTTTGGTCTGATATCCTGCACCAGTGTATATCACTAAATGTTATATCATCTCATTACCCATTTTGTGCCAGTGGATACGACAATTGGATTTTATTTATTCTGCTCCCTTTGGACTTCCATGGTATTGGGAACCTTCCCTCATCTCCTGTTCCCCTGAGGTCCCACTGACTTTCCCTTTTGCCCCTCCCCTCTCCTTCCCCTTCCCCCTTTTTCCCCCATTACACACGGGCTATAGCCTTCCTGGGATCTCTGTGGGGCTTACCTGCCTAGTCTATACACATTTGGTTTTTCATTTTTTGCGAAATTTTTCGCAGCAGGCTGCCCGCACATAGATATCAGGCGTCCGGACGTTTTGTCACTGTCTCATGTTTTGTTGTCACTGTCCTGTTTTTTGTCATTTTGTTTATGGTTACACATGGATAGCAAGTTGCTTTTCCATGTTTTATGTCAGTTTTTTGCTATCCACATTCTCTCCAAGAGGATTGTTTTATGGAAATAATTTCCAATCATTTAATAAATTATTATCTTTTGTACCTACCTCCTGATTTTGGAGTCTCTCATTTTGGTCTTTGGATCCCCCATTAATTTGGTTGGCACCCTTTCCCCCCCTTTTTTTTGTTTTCATATATGACTTTTTGACTAGTGAGACTCCACCCACAGTTTAGGTTAGGACTTTTTCTATTGTACTAATTGTACATTATATGCCCTATGCGCCACCCCCTTTTTTTGTATACATGTGGGATTTCAAACACACCTGAGCCCATCTCTATTGGTTGTAGACAGTTGAGCTCCCTGCAGGTTGCTTAGCAGCAGTGGCGCCTTCTCTGACATGCTGATCGTGATGTAATCCAGGTGATGCTCCTAGTCAAATCCTAGTGTTAAATATCAGTGATTTTATTGATCAAAGCCCACACTTTACAAGCATAGAGCCCACATGGCTGCTGAACATACAGTTTTTATATATATATGTGGTTGTACTCTTGATGCTAATAAATACTGTGTTTATTAGATCTGACTGGGAGTATCACTAGGATCACATCCCAATCAGCATGTCAACAGAGAAGGTTATAGAGCATTACTGCTGCTAGGTGACCAGCTGGGGGCCCGGCTCTCTATAACCAATAGTGCCAGCCTTCCCCTGCATGCACCCATAATGTCACTAGCACTAGGTCCTAATAGACTGCCGCCACTGCCAAGGAGACAGATGCCAGACCAGTACTGTCAATAGCAGGGACAGGACAGCTGGGGAACCCCACAGTGGCAGAACACCAGGGCCCGGTGGCAAGACAACCTTTGCAGCCCTGATAGTTCTCCCACTGCTTTGGACCCTTATATTTTCTTGGTGTGCTGGTGACATATATCTCTTGTTTTCTGCCACCCTGGGGGGCCCCAGTATAGTAGGAAGTGAGCTCACTGCAGAACATGTGAAAGGGCCCGTTGTGGGATCGTAGTAAAGGGCCCCAGGATATATATATATATATATATATATATATATATATATATATATATATATATATATATATAATTGCATTTTATAGTTGGCCCCCCTACTTTTGTCCCTGTCCCCCCATGTGCCCCCCCTAAATATGAAAGCTGAAGACGCCACTGCCTGTAGGTGCTAGAAATATCTCCTAAACCCACACGGTTTAGGAGATATTTACAATAGAGACTTTTAATATATCTCCTATTAATATATACCAAATACAAAATATTAAATTATCAAATAAATGCATCAAATCTATTAATGTCCATCTTTGTAAATCATCTTAATTGTGCAATTAAACCATCATGAAAAAGTGGCAAGTGCTGTAAACACAAATTCAGTTGTAGACCGTGCGCCACTCCTGTGTGCCCGTTCACTCACCAGCTTCTATGGACTCAACTGATAGGAGTCATTTGCGCTTGTGTGAATATCTTGGATGGCTGGGCTTTGTAGTCCTCCTTTGTTGGTTACTCAATTAACCAACAATTAAATAATAAAAAAAAAAAAGCTGTGCCAGTTACCACCAAAACTTGCATGAGCACTTTAAGGCCCCGTTCACACTGCGGTAAGGTGTGCGCTCCATTTGGATGGCCTCCTAGTGCACCTTTTCAACACATTTCTGTTGTAATGAAGTTGAATATGCGGCTTGCAGTTTTTTTTGGTGTATTGAGCAGTCCATTCATATTAATGGGCTAGCTCACCACCATGCATGTTTAAGTGGTTCTAAAGGCTGAAGGTATTTTACCTTAATGCATTTTCTGAATTAAAGGGGTTGTATGGGTTCAGGTTTTTTTTTTTTTTTATATATGTTATACTTGCCTCCACTGTGCAGTTCGTTTTGCACAGAGTGGCCCCGATCCTCCTCTTCTGGGGTCCCACAGCGGCTCCTCCCGGCAAGAGCTAACCCCTCTGAGAAGCTCTCTCCCGAGGGGGTTACCTTGCAGGCGTGCTCCTGTGTGATACACTCCGTGGCCATAACTCGGCGGCCAAGTGTATGACTCGGTCCCGCCCCTGGCGCACCGCGTAATAGATTTGATTGAGAGCAGCGGGAGCCAATGGCTGCGCTGCTGTCAATCTAGCCAATGAACAGCCCATGAGCCATTTGGAAAGCGAAGCGGGAGTGAGCCCACGTAAGTTCGGGGCTCAGGTAAGTAAAACGTGGGCACGGGGGGCCGGAGAGTACAAGGTGTTTTCTTTCTCGTACATCACGGGACAAAGAGCGACATAGTCATTACTATGTGGGTTATATAGATACCTTCAGGTGCTGGCACTGGCAACTTCCAAAACTGGAAGTACCCCCCCCCTGTATAAGCCCCTCCCATCCGGGAGCACCCCAGTTTTTTGCCAGTGTCTAAGGTGTTGGCCAAGAAGTAACATGTGTTTTTCACTGAGCTTGCGTACAGGTTCTTTTGGGCCTCAGTAAGTTATTCCGGATCCGACCAAAAAAGCTTCATAGCTAAACGGTCGGTACCCGGGCCTTGCAAAGAGAAGAGCAAGGTTTTGCCTGTAATGCCTCTCTTAGGAGGGCTGGACCCTGGGATCCAGAGCTCTGGTCATACCCACGACCAAGATGTTTTCTGTGCAGGGTGCTATACAGGTCCAGGGGAGTGGAATCCTTGGGAACCCGGTCCCTGAAGGTTTAATTACAATGCCTGCCGTGATAGGTGAAGTTTGGGCTTCTGTGGACCAAACAGAGTCCTGCGGCGAGGAAAAGGTAAGTGGGGGCCCTCAGGAACTTGGTTCTATTGGGGGACCCCCAAGCCTATTTTGTCTTTCTGCCTGTTACCTAAGGTATTCCCGCTTATATTCTGTGTATGCCTGTTACTACTGAGAAAATGTAAAAATTTTAATAGTAGGCAAGAAAAAAAATAAAAAAATGTGTAAGACCGCGGTACCTGTGTTAGACACTAGAGGCCGCTATGGTTCTTTTTCTTGTAATGTGGATTTTTTTCTTCCAAAATCAAATCCAGGCAGTTGGTAAGTTCTCTGCTGGGAAGCTGTCTCCTCTGCCCTGTTGCTGCGCTCATCCATCCCCGGGCCCTGCGGCAGGGACCCTGGCTCCCATCTAGCTCCTTATTTTTTTCAAAAAAAGGCGCCGAAGGCGCACGTGCCCGCCCGCGCGCGTGCACGCGCCTCTATATATAGAGGCGATCTGGAAAAAGGGGCGGAGCGGGTGGATGACGCTCGGTGTGCGCCGCGGCGCTACTGCGCATGTGCGGGCGTCCAGCGTGTTTTAAAGCACAATCACAGCTGGCTATTGAAGTGCACAGACAGAGCTAGCAACAGTAAAAAGGCACACAGAGGCGGTTGATGCAGGCATCACCTAGAAAGGCACTTTAGTAGACACCAACTGTTATATAGCAGCAATTGTGCTAGACTAGTCTCAGTAAAAGTGGTGTTTTACGGCTGAAATACCTCAGCTTTAGGCTTAGGAATATGCCGTCCAGAAGCTCCGGAACTGAATCTTCCAGGAAGCGAAGGGGGTCTCATCGGGCTCTGAGGATCTTGGGCATGCTTCTGCTGCACCAGTCTCCCCTGAAAATTCGGAGGTAAGTGACCGTAGAGACCCCGCAGGGGTACTTGGTACTGTGGCTGTCCTCAGTTCACCTGCTCCTGTGTATGTAACAGAGGAGTTTTTTTCCTCAGCTCTGGGAGGATTAGAGAGAGATTGTCAACATTGATCGCTGCCTCCCTGTCAGGGAAAGCACGCCCGATCTCCGTCTCCTCCTTCAGAGTGCCTGTTAGCGGAGCAACAGTCCCATACAGGGATCGACCTGCCTGAAGGGGATCAGGATGAGGTTGATTCTGTTATAGAGGAATCAACAGTGGAGGAACCTTTCTCAGCATCTCAAGCTGAAAGATTATGGGTTCAGTCTCTGACTAACATGGTCCGATCAGCATTTAAAATGTACCTTGCGGAACCATCAACCACTACTGTATCCTCGTTGGGGTCGCTAGAAGCCACCAGACTGTCTGTTCTTTTCCACTTCACCCTTTACTGGAAGGGCTCATTTACCAGGATTGGGAACATCCTGAGAAAATATTTATTCCCCCCAAGAGATTTCCGGTGGTCTATCCCATGGAGGATAAGTTCATCAAAAAATGGAAGGTCCCTACAGTGGACGCAGCCATCTCTTGTGTGTATAAATCACTGACATGTCCAGTGGATAATGTCCAAATGTTCAAGAACCCAATAGATAAAAGATTGGAGTCCTTATGAAAATCTGCTTCTTTCTACAGCAAGCTTGGTGACACAACCAGCAGTGGGGTCTGCTAAGCAGTGAAGGATCAGTTGAAACAGGTCTTGAGGGACTTGCCAGATCAGCAGGCCCTTGCCCTAACTGATCTACCTAGAGCCTTAGGCTTTGCGGTTGACGCCATAAAGGATTCAATCCATCAGGCCTCCCGCCTTACGCTGTCTGTAGTACATATGCGTAGGCTTCTATGGCTCAAAAACTGGTCTGCTGAAGCTCCCTGTAAAAAATGGCTGGTTAGCGTCCCATTTTCATGGTGAACGCGTATTCAGGGAAGACATGGACAAATATATCCAGAAAATTTCCAGCTGTAAAAATACACTCTTGCCGGTTAAAAACAGAGTTAGCGGTCCCTCTTTAAGAGGCCTGCTTCTCCAGTCCCTGGGGCATCGGCTGTGTAACAGTTCCGACGGCCTCCTCGGTCAATTCCCGGGGGTAAAAATCAGGGACAATCGCAGGGTAATGAGAAACCCTGGGTCAGGAGAGGTACAAAACCTCCCCCAAAGTTAAATTCATTGAAGGGTTGCCCCCACTCAGGCGGGTGGGGGGAAGACTCCAGTTGTTCGCAGAGACCTGGCGGGACACGATCAGAACAGATAGGTGCTCTCCGCAGTATGTTTGGGATACAGATTGGAGTTAAAAGACTCTCCTCCTTCCCATTTTTTGAGGTCAAACGTGCCAAGGGATCCCCGGAAGAGCGAGTCCCTCCTGTTGGCACTAGAACAACTATTGCTCCAAGGAGTAATTATGGAGGTTCCCCTGGAAGAATGGGGGTTCGGGTTTTACTCAAACCTCTTTACAGTCCCGAAGCAAACGGGGACGTGAGGCCCATATTAATTCTCAAAGGGCTAAACAAATTCCTGTATATCAGGACTTTCCGATGGAGTCGATCCGATCGGTGGCCACTGCCCTACAAGGGGAGGAATGGTTAGCCGCGATCGACATCAAAGATGCTTATTTGCACATTCCCATCTTTCCAGTCCACCAAAAATTTCTACGCTTTGCAGTAGAAGGGCGCCATTTTCAGTTCAGAGCCTTACCCTTCGGTCTGGCCACAGCACCACGAGTGTTTACAAAAATTCTGGCCCTTTATTGGCCAATCTAAGAACACAAGGTGTAATGATAATGGCATATCTAGATGACTTGTTGCTGATAGACCACTCAGTGAAAAAACTAGACGTGGTCGTTCACAAGACAATCAAGTATCTGGAATCTCACGGTTGGATTATCAACCGAGACAAGTCAGCCCTAAAAACCAGTCAAAAGTCTGGAATACTTGGGGCTAAGGCTGGATTCAGGCCAGAGAAAAATATTCTTGCCTCGAGGAAAGGTGTTGTCTTTGAAAGATTTGATCCACTTAGTGGGTACAAAAAGACAGCCGTCCATACGCCTGTGCATGAGGCTGCTGGGAAAAATGGTGGCATCATTCGAAGCAGTACCGTACGGTCAATTCCATTCAAGGAATTTTCAAAGGGCCATACTGTCAGCCTGGAACAAAAAAGTTCAGGCCCTAGACTTACAATGTCCTTGTCCCCTTCCGTTTGCAAGAGCCTCCGTTGGTGGTTGGTTCTCCAGAATCTGGAAAAAGGGAAATCCTTCAGTCCGATTTCTTGGAAGGTGGTCACTACAGATGCCAGCCTTATAGGCTGGGGAGCAGTACTGGAGCAATGGTCTCTCCAGGGCAGATGGTTGGATGCAGAAAAGGCCCTGCCCATCAATCTCTTAGAGATACGAGCAGCCCGGTATGCCCTAGTAGCATGGACATCCAAACTCCAAGGGTCCCCTGTCAGAATTCAATCAGACAATGCCACAGCAGTGGCATATATCAATCATCAGGGTGGCACCAGGAGTCGTGCAGCCCAGGGGGAAGTAAATTACATCCTGAAATGGGCAGAAAGATATGTCCCAGCCATATCTGTGGTATTCATTCCAGGAGTGGAGAATTGGAAGGCGGACTTTCTAAGTCGCCAGCAATTATGCCCAGGGGAATGGTCCCTTCACCCCGAGGTTTTCTGGACAATATGTCAGCGGTGGGGAACACCGGATGTAGATCTTCTAGCATCCAGATTCAACGCAAAGGTGGACAGGTTTGTCTCTCGGACAAGGGATCCCCTAGCTTGCGGCTCGGATGCCCTAGTGTTCCCTTGGGATCAGTTCAAGCTGATATATGCATTCCCACCGCCACAATTGTTACCTCGATTACTCCGCAGAATCAGGGTAGAAAAGAAACCAGTGATTCTGGTGGCCCCGAAGAGCGTGGTACGCGGAGATTGTAAAATGTCAGTGGGGAGTCCTTGGACTCTCCCACGTCGTCCGGACCTGCTTTCGCAAGGACCGATATACCACCCTTCCTTACCAGCCCTAGGTTTGACGGCCTGGCTATTGAAGCCCACATTCTAAAAAAGAGAGGGCTCTCTAATCCTGTGGTATCTACCATGATCAATGCCAGGAAGCCGGTATCCAGGCAGATCTACTATAGAATCTGGAAGGCGTACATCGCGTGGTGTGAGGCCAAGAAATGGCATCCACGTAAGTACGTAATAGGTAGGATTCTGGACTTCCTACAGTGGGCTGTAGATAGGAAGCTTGCCTTGAGTACTATCAAGGGTCAGATTTCGGCCTTGTCAATATTTTTTCAAAGGCCCTTGGCTTCGCATTCACTAGCAAAGCCTTTATACAAGGAGTGATGCGTATTAGTCCTCCGGTTAATATTCCCATATGTCCATGGGATCTAAACCTGGTTCTGTCGGTTCTACAGAAACAACCATTTGAACCATTACAGATATTTCCTTGGTTCTTCTCACCAGGAAATTGATCTTTCTAGTAGCCATTCGTTCGGCTAAAAGAGTGTCGGAATTAGCAGCTATGTCCTGTAAGGAGCCATATCTGTTTATCCATAAGGACAGAGTAGTGTTACGTCCTCATCCAGCCTTTCTTCCTAAGGTGGTATTGAGGTTTCATTTGAACCAAGATGTGGTTCTTCCTTCTTTTTTTTTTCCCCAAACCTAGTTCGGTAGAGGAAAAGTTATTGCATTCTTTGGATGTAGTAAGAGCAGTTAAAGCTTATTTAAAAGCCACTGCTCAGATTCGCAGAACGGATACTTTGTTTATTCTGCCGGAAGGCCCCAGAAAGGGTCAGGCAGCGTCAAAATCTACTTTAGCCAAGTGGATTCGACAGGTCATAATGCAAG
This sequence comes from Rana muscosa, assembly GCA_029206835.1. NCBI lineage: Eukaryota > Metazoa > Chordata > Amphibia > Anura > Ranidae > Rana > Rana muscosa. The sequence goes on along the minus strand of CM055121.1, from coordinate 245,237,185 downwards.
CCTATGGCTTGAGAAGGAGACCGCCTCCGTTCAAAGTTAGGGCGCACTCCACGAGAGCAGTTGGAACTTCATGGGCAGTGCATCACCAGGCCTCCCTGGCTCAAATCTGTAAGGCCGCAACATGGTCTTCAGTACACACGTTTGCTAGGTTCTACCAGGTGGACGTTAGAAGTCAGGAGGATGTCGCCTTTGGGCGCAGTGTGTTGCAGGCCGCAAAAGATCCTCATGTCTGATAGCGCTCAGCTTATGTATGGTGTATCCCCCCCCTCATTGGGCATTGCTTTAGGACATCCAACATAGTAATGACTATGTCGCTCTGTGTCCCGTGATGTACGAGAAAGAAAATAGGATTTTTATAACAGCTTACCTGTAAAATCCTTTTCTTGGAGTACATCACGGGACACAGAGCTCCCACCCCTCTTTGGGGACACTTATTGCTTTGCTACAAAACTGAGGTGCTCCCGGATGGGAGGGGCTTATATAGGGGAGGGTACTTCCGGTTTTGGAAGTTGCCAGTGCCAGCACCTGAAGGTATCTATATAACCCACATAGTAATGACTGTCGCTCTGTGTCCCGTGATGTACTCCAAGAAAAGGATTTTACAGGTAAGCTGTTATAAAAATCCTATTTTTTCACCTCAATGCATAGGATGCATTGAGGTGAAAAAACACGAAGGTTTACAAACACTTTAAATGTAAAAAAAAGAAAAACATAAATGCAGCTTTATCAAATCTGGAATTCCAATCAAATAGCAGGTTTGGAGGAAATTGTAGGGCTTTCAAAGGGATTTAGTTGACTCAATGATGGCAAACGGGTTTTCAGAATTTCCATACGGTCAAACTAAATATGTATGGGTCAACTATAGGTTGCTGAAGAAATAAACTGATGGGTCTACCAGCACCTTTTACACACAGGACAGTTTGTCTTATGACTTGTTAAGGCATCCTAGCTATGCTTAAATGTTTCTATTTTTTTCTGAATATTATGCCTTCTCCTAAAATTTGTATCCCCTTAACTAACATTGAGTTATAGCCTTGGGTTTGTTACTTTGAACTGAAAAAAACAGACTTGTTTGTGTAGATAAGATGAGTTTGAAACATTTATGAGTTCCAGCTGAGTTTCTTCACAAATGCCCACATTTGACCAGTTCCTGAGCATTTTTAGGCTACTTGTGCATTTCTGTTGACTTTTATGGGGAGACAAGTAGTCCTGATATTAAAGGATAAGTTCACCTTTAATAAAAAATAAATAAATGCACATCTTTTTGAAGGTTAAAAAATATATATGTTTTTATTAGGATCAGCAGATCATCGGTGCAATCTCAGGCTCCTGCAGACACAATGTAACCGTTTGCCTGTACCTTATACAGGCGGAAAGATTCCATGAACTACCTAGAGCGCTCATCAGTGCCCTAGTTGTTCACTGAGAACTACAACCTGCCAGCTGCCATGGCTGATGGTAGTTATAGCCATATGTGACGAAACACCTGCTCTCCTCCAATAATAAGACTTGTCCTGACACCCCCCACCCCCACCCCCCCACAGCCTTTCACTGGGAAGTTCAGTGTCCTGTTGCTGCTCCTCCCCCAGCTCTTATGTAGCTGAGACAAGAGGGAATGTGATCACTTGAAGGAAAAAAGGTATTCATTTTTTAATATCTATACACAAATGATTTGCCGTTTTTTGTTTTTAATCTAAATGGTTTACAATGTGATTGTTTACAATCACTTTAAGCTAGAAAAATGTTCAACAAGACTTTCTAAAGCCTGTATTAAACTTGAAGAGAACAAGGAGAAGATATGTTAAAATCTAAAAACCTTACATAATATAATGCCTCTTGTATACCGTATAAATGTCTTATTATAACAAGGGAGCAGGTGGAGATGGAAAGTAGGAAGTTGGAACTCAAAGGGATGCTAATCCCACTTAATTTACACAGTGGACGCAATACCAGAAAGAACAGGCCTTGGAAATTGTTCTATGAAAAAATCAAGCAGTTCTAAAGGCTATTATTTTTTTATTTATTTTTTTTACAAATATTTCAAATGTGTAGACTGGTGTTCTAATTTTGTTGAAAGATCTCTTGTTTTATTTGCCAACGTCCATTTGGCCACTAGAATTTGCTGGAGTTGAAAGGGTTATCTCTAATACCAGAAAGGTGTCTTAGTCATCTTTTCACTCCATGGCTGCATCTACTTAAGAATTAAGCTGAAAGGATTTGCCCTTACGTTATTTTCACCATTCTACCCTCTAATTCCCATTTTAGCATCCTCCAGTGGTTTCAGGTTTTGAGAGCTTTTCAATCAACTAAGCCCTTAGGTAAATTGCTGCTTAGCTAAAGTTTTGAGTGTAATGTCTTAACTCTTCTCTATGTGTGTGTGTGTGTGTGTGTGTGTGTGTGTGTGTGTGTATATATATATATATATCATCTCTCTCTCTCTCTCTCTCTCTCTCTCATATAGTACAGGGCTTGTAGTCATATGATTGAACGCTGGCTCAGGCTCTGCTGGGGACACCACCCAGTTCAACCTTATATAACCTTACCCACTTCAAGGGACTCCAGTTTTTTTTGCTACTGTCCTAAGGAATCGTTTTCTACATCAGTCCTTTTTTTTTTCCACTTTGTCTGCAACTTCTGTCAATGTTCAGCTGCTTATTGCCTCAAGACTCACTAGCCGTATCTGGTTCGGTTAACCTCAGTGTACATCTTGGGAACTGTACCCGGACCTTGCAGCAGTGGGCCAACCTGTAAAGTCTTCTACGGCACTGGATTCTGCTTGGGCCTTGGCACATGGTGCAACAAATGTTGTTAGCTGAAAGGTGCTGTCCAGGGCAGTGGTCTATTCTTATGGCACCCTGGCCCTGAAGAACTTGGGGGGTGGGGGGGGGTGTATACCCACTGCGACAGGTGAAGTTTGATCTTCTCCAGGAACCGGCAGCATGAATGGGGTCCAGTTTTGACATTTGGGGTGCCATTTCACCTAGTGCATTTATTCCTTACGTTCGCAGTAGGTAATGTTTACCTTTTTGAATTTGGTGGGTTTCTCATGCAATATTACTGATTCGGTGGCGACACAGGTGCAAATGCCTTCTGGCTGACACACTTCCGCCTGTCATCAGGGAGGCATGTGATTGGCCCCAAATCTTTTCTGCAGCAGGACACTGACCCCAAACATACAGCCAATATCATTATTGGCTGAACTATTTTCAGTGCGAAGAACAACAAGGAGCCCTGGAAATCATGGTTTTGTCCCCACAGAGCCCTGATCTTAATATGGGATTACATGAAGAGACAGAAGAATTTGAGGGAGGGATTTGAGGGAGCCTACATCCATAGAAGATCTGTGGTTAGTTCTCCAAAATGTTTGGAGAAACCTACCTGCCGAGTTCCTTCAAAAAACTGTGCAAGTGTATCTAGAAGAATTTATGCTCTTTTGAAGACAAAGGGCGGTCAAACCAAATATTGATTTGATTTGGATTTCTCCTTTTCATTTTGTTAATTGATAAAAATAAATTTATTAACATTTCTGTTTCTTAAAGCATTCTTAAAGTGGATCTAAACTGCATTTGAGCAACCAAAAAAGCTTTTAAATTTTTTATATTCAAAGCAAACTCACCCATCCATCCATTTCTCCATGCTTTATCTTGCTGAGAAATCACTTTGAAACACATCCCTCCTAGCATTTCTGATCATGGCCATCTTGAGTAATGACAGATTGCATTTACTACCTGGAATCCATCTGGCCTTAGCTCAGGCATTGGGGCAGGGGCTGTGCTTGTCTGAGAAAATTCCCACCTCCCCTCCTTCCCTACTGAAGACTCCTGGGATGTCTGGCATTTTATATAAAGAGGAAAGTGTGCTGTCTCTTTTTAGATCTTTGAAATCAGTAGAACATATAAATGAACAGTCAATAAATTATATCAAACAATTAATGATTTCATATCAGGGATCATTAAAAATTTCAAGTCCTGAACTACTAGTCAGGTCTTAAGAGTTACTCACCACCAGTTGCCCTACCCAACCCCCACCCGACCCCAATTCCACCCCTAAACACTCCCTCATAAATGATATCATGAAATTACCCTGTTAAATGTTGTATGCAGAATTAAATTAAAAAATAAATATTAACACCACCACCAACAGTATTAACATGAAGCATATTTCATTGATCTGACTGTGAAGAATAAAATATGATTGGCTACTATAGGCATTGTACACATCTTCACTGCCTTATTAAGTAAATATTTTAATGCGATTTTAAATATAGCATTAAAAAAAGTTAAAAGTAATGAATGACATAAATCTAATTTAGGATGCATTTGATCCCCTGCTGATTTTGTACGTTTGCCCACTGACAAAGAAATGATCAGTCTATAATTTTATTAGTTGGTTTACTTTTAACAGTGAGAGACAGAATAACGAAAATATCCAGAAAAATGCATTTAAAAAAAAATAAAAAATTGATTTGCTTTTTAATGACTGAAATTAGTTTTTGACCCCTTTGCAAACCATCACTTGGCACTTGGTGTTAAAACCCTTGTTGGCAATCAGAGGTCAGACCTTTCTTGTAGTTGGCCACCAGTTTTGCACACATCTCAGGTGGGATTTTGTCCCACTCCTCTTTGCAGATCCTCTCCAAGTCATTAAGGTTTCAAGGCTGACGTAACTCGAACCTTCAGCTCCCTCCACATATTTTCTATGGGATTAAGGTCTGGAGACTGGCTAGTGCTTCTTCTTGAGCCATTCCTTTGATGCTCTGGCCGTGTGTTTTGGGTCATTGTCTTGCTGGAATACCCGTCCATGACCCATTTTTAATGCCCTGACTGAGGTAAGGACTTCCTCACCCAAGATTTGACGATACATGGCCCCGTCCATTCTCCCTTTGTTGCAGTGAAGTTGTCCGTTCCCCTTAGCAGAAAAGCACCTCCTAAGCATAATGTTTCCACCTTCACGTTTGACGGGGGGTATCGTGTTCTTGGGGTCATAGGCAGCATTCCTTCTTCTCCTCCAAACATGACACGTTGATGCCAAAAAGCTTGATTTTGGTCTCATCTGACCAAAACACTTTCACTCAGTTCTCTGAATCATTCAGATGTTCATTAGCAAACTTCAGATGGGCCTGTACATGTGCTTTCTTGAGCAGGGGGACCTTGCGGGCGCTGCAGGATTTCAGTCCTTCACGGCGTAGTGTGGTACCAATTGTTTTCTTGTTGACTATGGTCCCAGCTGCCTTGAGATCATTGACAAGATACTCCCGTGTAGTTCTGGACTGGTTCCTCACCATTTCCATGGAGCCCCAGACTGAGGGAGATTGACAGTTTTGTGTTTCCTCCATTTGCAAAATAATCATCCCATCTGTTCTCACCCTCTCACCAAGCTGCTTGGTGATGGTCTTCTAGCCCATTCCAGACTTGTGTAGGTCTAAAATCTTGTCCCCGACATCTTTAGAGAGGTCTTTGGTCTTGACCATGGTGGAGAGATTGGAATCTGATTGCTTCTGTGGACAGGTGTCTTTTATACAGGTAACATGCTTTGACGGTGCTTCTAAACTCAGCTCTTTACCTGTATAAAAGACACCTGGGAGCCAGAAATCTTGCTGATTGATGGGGGATCAAATACTTATTTTTAAATGCAAATCTATTGATAACTATTTTGAAATGTGTGGGCAAACGTAGAAATCAGTAGGGGATCAGATACTTTTCCCCTCACTGTGCAGCGGAGCACGGCATTGGACAGGAGAGTGGGAGCTGCCAAAGTTAACTTTCCCTGTTAACAAGCTGGTGATTGGTTGCTAGGCGGTCCGAACAACCAATCACCAGCTTGTTAATAGGAAAAGTAACAGGTGTTTGTAGGAAAAGTAAACTTTGGCAGCTCCCGGCCAACCCCCCTCCCAGCCCTGACCTCATCTAGTTCTTTGCAGACTCCTGCTGTATGCCAGGCCCTGCCAAGAGAATGACAGGGGGCGGAAGCTGGGAGGAGTATCGGCTCCTGTTCAACCCTCCTCCAATGCAGCTCCACACTCGCCCTAAGCTTATATCCACTTACCTAATGCGAGCAATCAATTGGACTTTTTGAGGGCTTCCCTATATGATCATCCAGAGCAGGGGTCTTAAAGGGGTTGTAAAGGTTTGTTTTTTATTTTCTAAATAGGTTCCTTTAAGCTAGTACATTGTTGGTTCACTTGCCTTTTCCTTAGATTTCCCTTCTAAATTTTTTTTCTTTGTCTGAATTTCTCACTTCCTGTTTCTCCTCACTAAACTTCACACCATCATCCGGGTGGTGGTTAGTCAGCCAGAACAGCTTACTGAACAGCTTACTGAGGAGGATCAGGAAGTGAGAAATTCAGACAAAGAAAACAAAGAAAAAAAATATTTAGAAGGGAAATCAAAGGAAAAGGTAAGTGAACCAACAATGCATTAGCTTAAAGGAACCTATTTAGAAAATAAAAAACAAACCTTTACAACCCCTTTAAAGCTATAGTCCTCGAGTTGTTCAGGAACAAAAATTCCCATCATGCCTAGTCATGTCTGTGAATGTTGGAGTTTTACAATGCCTCATGGGATGTGTAGTTGCCCCGCAACAGCTGGAGGGCTGTAGTTTGAAGATCCCTGATCCAACATTTATGTAAACAAAAACGTGCTCCAGTGTTAAAAGTGCTGCTTCAAAAGGCCAAGCCTTTTACCAAACGGTAAAGATCTCAATAAGAGGTCACAAGTGCTTTTTATCCAAAGAAGGGTAGATGCTCTCACCATCAATACTTCCAATTAGGCTATTTTCACACTGGGGCGTTGGCGGTAAAGCACCGCTATTTTTACTCAAAGATGCGGCTGGCAGGACTTTTTTGAGCGTCCTGCCAGCGCACCGATCCAGTGTGAAAGCTATATATATATATATATATATATATATATATATATATATATATATATTACACACACACATACCAGTGTGTGTGTGTGTGTGTGTATGTATATATATATATATATATATATATATATATATACACTAATGCTTAGCAGCATAAGGTTTATGAGTGTTGATTGAGAGGGTTTAGTTCTGGTTTAATTTACAGCATTTCTTCACAGTACTGTATATTAACTCAGAAAAAGAATGTGTATACTATATATATTTAGTTTCTTCACAAAATACTAAAAGAAATTGTATTACGAGTTATCAGTGTTCTAGAAAAAAAAATGTGCACAAATTGATAGTTTATGCCTTCAAGACAATTAGGAATGCCCCCTAAGGGTTTGGAAGTGTCTGTTACTGGAAAGTTACATGTTACCTGTCTGCCCTGTCACCCAGAAAATAGCTGAAAGTGTAAATGGATTATTTTTAGTGATATGAAACATTCTTTTTTTTTTATTTATTTTTTTTAAACCATAACCTGTTGTTTTTCCGTTACATGAGGGTAAAGCAACCCTTTCAGTTTATTTACCTTTATAAAATAAAATTCCTTCTGAACAGCAGACACAGCAAGGTGTTTAATACTTTGTTATTTAGAATAGACGCCGTTCCTCTGGTACTCGTTTTGCCTTGCTTTTCTCCATCTCTATCTATAATTGAGGGTGCAATCTTGGTAGAAACGGGGACCTTGCTTCCTCATGTCAGCTGTCCCCTTGGTTACTGGTGATCTAATGACTGGGTGGGGTAATATTGAAACTGCAGTAGGAGAGATGGATAAAGCGCAGACCCACAGAATGGATGAAGCACGGAGATCCTTGTACTACAGGTCTTCAAGTACAACTTCCTCTCCAGCAAGGAGAACTGTGAGTAGCACAGTAGTAACATCACCAAATTGCACTCTAAATTTTGTGCCTCATCTGTAGATAGACAGCTAAGGGACTCAAGGCACAGAAACACCACTGCTAATTTTCAGGAGCCTTCAAGCCAAAACATAACTCTTTCAAGGTGCTGCCTAGGCACAATTTCTAGAATCTAGAAACCTATGGCTTTAATGAGCTAATTAGCCTGTAATAAAGGACATCCCACTTTTTGAAGGCAGCTGGATACTGTAAGAATCTTTATTCCTGGGATGTCCCATGCTCTTCCTGTTTCTAAACTTATTGCCCTGAGGGGGTTAATAGCTTGGGGTCATCTGTGAAGCAGCTGTGAAAAAGTTATTGACGAGGATCCTCCCCCTTGGAGGTGCATGTGATCAGCACAGGGCCAACAGAGGGTCAGGGATCACGCAGCCTCATAGGACAGTCAGAGGAGAATTAAAACTCCTACGGGGGCGTGGCCAAGATGGCGCTGTGAGCGGCTGCTTTTACTAAGGGCTCCGCTGCTTTCGGCTTGATTACCCGGATCCTGGGCTATCAGAAGCCGGTTCATCCACCCTTGCTGACCGGGGGAGTGAGGCGCAACAGAGCGGGGAGCGAAGCAGTCCTCTTGACGGCTGCTGGCCCCTCCACGGACGAGTTCCAGCCTCTCCTCATGTAACTAGGCCACAGCCGCGGTCTTTCCTGGCGGCGATCGGAGCTCCGGAGCAGGGCGGAGGTACGCGGCGGCCCCCTGCACTTAAGAGGGGTGCACTGGCACGGGCTGTGGGCGGCGGGGGCAGTGGAGGACACAACGGCTGCTGCTCACTCCATCCATCCGGCATCCAGGCCCTCTCGAACTGCTAGGCCGCGGTCTTTCCTGGCGGCCATCGGAGCTCCGGAGCGGAGCGGAGGTGCGCTGCGGCCCCCTGCACTTAAGATAGGTGAGCTGGCGCGGGCTGTGGGCGGCGGAGCAGTGGAGGACACACCGACTGCTGACCACTCCATCCATCCATCCTGCTTCCAGGCCCGCTCGAACTGCTAGGCTGCAGCCGGGGCTTTTCCTGGCGGTCCCCGGGGCTCCGGACCGGGCCCCTCCCCCTCCTTCTCCTGTGACTGTCCTGGGGGAAGCGCAGTGGAACCCTTCAAGCCGCCAACAATATATTCGGGACGCAGTGCGCACCTTGAATGAGACGCCGGAGCTCAGGCGTAAGGTTCAACAAAGGGGGCAAAAAACTAACTTTTCCACCGTTACCGGACCCCCCTCCAACGCCCACTGATCTCCTAGTGCAGGGTCGTACCACCCGGAGCTCCCACAAAGCCTCACAGATAGGTCCCATGGACTCGGCTGAGGCCCGACCGCCTTGGCTGGCGGAAGTCATGGCGGCCATTGCCACGTGCCAGTCCACCCTGACCACAAAAATAGAGGCCGTCCAGATGGATGTAGGCCTTATCCGCCAGGATATGGACAAGCTTAGGACCAGGGTGGCGGAGACCGAGCAGAGAGTTAGCAACACTGAAGATGTGGTCGCAGAGCAGGGCGCAGCACTCCGCACTCTCCAAACCAAAGTTAAAGCCCTTGAATATAGAGCCGAAGATGCCGAAAACAGAAACCGGCGCAACAACCTCTGCATTGTCGGTCTACCCGAGGGAGTAGAGGGGAATGACCCTATAGGCTTCATAGAGGGTATGTTGTGTACCCTCCTCCCTGAGGCTCGCATGTCACCCCAATATGTGGTGGAAAGGGCGCACCGCGTTCCTCCTAAGCCAGGGCCTCCTGGAACCCCGCCGCGAACCTTCATTGTCCGCCTGCTCAACTTCCGGGATCGGGACGAAGTTTTCCGTGCCTCCAGGCTTGTGGGCGACCTGAGATTCCAGAACGTCAAGCTGATGATCTTTCCCGACTATTCGGTGGAAACAGAGAAGCTCAGGAAGTCGTTCGACCAGGTCAAGGCGACTTTGAGGGCGCGCAACATCCGCTACAGTATCCTTTTCCCGGCCCGTCAGAGTACAGGACGGGGAGTCGACTCGCTTCTTCACTAATCCCAGGGAGGTGTCTGTCTGGTTGGAGTCGCTGCCGCGGGCCCGCTGATCGGACGCATGGTATGTACTATTTGATACCACCTTTGTTTTGAATTTGCCTATATCGGTGTGGTCCGCAGACTGGCCCCCTGGACGGAGCTCTCACACCTGTTGTTGCACCTGTTGTGCCCGGCTAATCCCCTTGGTGTGTGCAGCTCCGATGGTGGCGGTTGGCCCCTGCTGATGTGGGAACCCAAGTTGGCACCCCTGACGTGGTCAGGAGAACACTGCGGTCAGCCGCTTTTTCCCTTTTGGTTCTTTTTGCCCCCCCGTGTGGCACTGGAGATTAATACCACGTATACTCCCTCGCCACTGTATCGACTTTACTGCTGGGACGCGTTCCTGTTTGCTTTCATCCTATTGAACTCCTGTCCCTTACAGCTTGTTGCATTGCCAGCGGAAGTCTCGCACTCAGAGTCGCTCAGACAGTTGCTCTGCCCCCCCCAGAATTTATCCGGGGGGCTGAGTTTGCCTCTTGCACGGAACCCCCTTTGCAGCCGGCAAGCTGATACTGTTTGGGATGGATACCCTCCTCAGTTTTAAGGGGTTGGGTGGGGTGGGGGTGGGGATTGTTGCCCTGCTGGGGCTATTTTTCTTGTTCTGATTTGTTTTTTTGTTTTTGTTTCCATTATGTTTTTGCTTTACATTCAAAACGTTGATACTTCAGCATTGCTCTGTTTCCAGATGTGTACATCCTGGGTCTGGGGGTCGGGTCCGGGAGCCATGCGGTATTATCCTATCCCCCCTATCAATCTGATGATCCATCTCAGCAGTTAATATCCTGTCGTGGAACACCAGGGGGTTGAATTCCCCGACCAAACGCTCCCTGGTGTTCCAATTTATTAAGTCTTATAACCCGCATATTTGTGTCCTACAGGAAACGCACCTCATGGGGAGTAGAATTCTTTCACTTAAAAAGCCATGGGTCGGCCACCACTATCATTCTACCTATTCTAGCTTTTCTAGAGGGGTCAGTATACTAGTGCTAAAATCCCTCCCGTTTCGGCTCCTGGACCTGGTTCTTGATCCTGATGGTAGATACGTTATAATTCATGCCGTGATTCATTCGCTGACCTGGACCATAGTGGGTCTATATCTTCCCCTGCCGGCCTCCCTGTTGCTGCTGAATCACATAACGAGCAGGGTGGCCGAGTTCACCTCCGATAATACTGTGTTTCTGGGGGATTTTAACTTGGTTCCAGATCCGGATAGGGATCGCCTGACGCCTGGAGGTCGACACTACTCTGGGTTGGCTGACTGGGCTGATACCTATGGGTTGACGGACGTGTGGAGGTGGAAGCACCCTCGGGACCTGGCTTACACCTGCCACTCGGCCTCCCACAGGACGTTCTCCCGCATCGATCTAGTATATGCGGGTAGACCGGTCCTGCAAAGGGTCATGGACATACTACCAGACCATTATTGCCCGAGTTCGTAGGGAACGCAGCGCAGACTTAGTGAGGGCGGAAAGGGAGGCTGCCAGTGCAGAAGAGACCTTTTATTAGGACCCGTGATCCCCAACAATATGCCCACCTGCAGCTCTTGACTGGGGAAGTCCTTAATATCCGTACCTCACTTACCCAAAAAAAGTTACTTGCTCAGTCCCATAGGATTTTTGAACAGGGGGAGAGGTCAGGTAAGATGCTGGCTTGGCTTTCCAGGAAACAGGCGGGAGGGGTCAGTGTCTCCCATATTACGGGCCCCACGGGGGAGCTGGTAAGCTCTCCCGGGGTATTAATGCTTTGCCGACTTCTATCGTGCACTTTATGGCTCAAGGGTGGATTATAGTGATGAGGACCTGGTGAAATATTTGGGGGACATTGACATTCCGGTCCTTACGGCGACCTACCGAGAGCGGCTCGACGCCCCCATCACGGTGAAGGAGATCCAGCGGGCCCTTAAATCTATGCAATCTGGCAAGACGCCCGGGCCTGATGGAATTCCTGTAGAGTTCTACAAACATTATGCAGCCGAACTAGTGACCAGACTACATTCCCTATTCACGGTATCCGCGCAGCAGGGAAAGCTCCCGGTTTCCATGGGTGAGGCGGTCATAGTGGTGATCCCCAAGCCGGGGAAGGACCCTTCCCTCTGTTCCTCGTATCGCCCTATCTCGTTGCTAAACGTCGATGCAAAGATTCTGGCCAAGATCTTGGCAACTAGACTGAACTCTGTCATTACTGCCCTGGTACATTCGGATCAAACAGGCTTTATGCCAGGTAGGGGAACGGATATCAACATTAGGCGCCTCCTCACCCACGTCGATAGGGCTGGCGAGGGGTCGACGGGAGTGGTGGCCTCACTTGACGCAGAGAAGGCTTTCGACTCTGTGGAGTGGGGCTACCTCTGGGGGGTGCTCGACAGTTTCGGGTTTGGGCCAGGCTTCCTGAAATGGGTACGCATGTTATATAACTCCCCATCTGCTAGAATTCAGACCAACGGCTGCCTATCGGACGTGTTCCCCTTGGGTCGCGGCACGAGACAGGGGTGCCCCCTCTCCCCGGGTTTGTTTGCCCTTGCTATGGAACCACTGGCCATCCTGCTGAGAGCTGAGACGAGGGTCCGGGGATTGCAAATAGGCCCAATTGAAGAAAAGCTTTCTCTATATGCGGATGATGCCCTGCTATACTTGGCAGATGCTTCATCATCCCTGCGTGTGGCTTTAGATCTGATTGACCACTTTTTCCGGGCTACTCCGGTATTCGCATCAATTGGGACAAATCGGTCTTGTTTCCCCTATGTCCCTCGACCCCGCGTCCCCCAACACAAACGCAGCTCAAATGGGTAGATGAGTTTACGTACCTGGGCATCAAGGTTAGCAGCAATAACGGCGACTATGTTGGCAAAAACATACAACCACTCATGACCCAACTGGTGGCCAAGTGCACAGCGTGGCGGTCCCTCCCTCTGACGCCAGTGGGTAGAGTCAATCTTTTGAAGATTATCTTTCTCCCGAAGTTCCTGTACTTCTTTCGCAATACCCCCTCGTATGTCCCTAGGTCATTCTTCCGGAGGTTGGACAGCTTGCTGATCTCATTTGCCCGGGTTGGGAGACCCCCCCCCCCCCCGGGTGGCGAGGAAGATTTTGTACTTGTCTTTGTCCGGAGGTGGACTGGCGCTCCCGAACTTCTTGCTTTATTACTGGGCGGCTGTCCTGGTTACAGTGAGGTGGTGGTTCTCCCAGCCTAGACAAAATCCGGCGGTCACACTTGAGGTGGCTATTTTGGGCTCTTATGCAGCCTTGAGCAACCTACCGTTTCGTGGCCTCAGGGCCAGCCCCTGTATGACGACCCTCATGCGGACCACAGTTAAGGTGACCTAACTTGGTATCCCCACATATGCCCTTGTGGGCTTAACCCTATGTTGCCTCACATGAATAGTATCCCAGATCCATCCCTGTGGGCAAAATAGGGAATTGTTACTCTGAAACATATAGTAAAAGCGGGAACACTTATGCCTTTCCAAGAACTCAGGCAGGCGTATCTCCTGCCGGTCTCCTTCCAATTTAAGTACTGGCAGCTGAGACATGCCTTTGAGGCCCAATTCCTGGAGCCTATAACCCTGGAGTCAGACTCTATTGAGCGTCTCTTGTCCTTCGCTCTTATGGACCGCCCCCTCTCGTCCCTGTACCTATACCTCACGGTACAATATGATACCAAGCTTACTAAACCTTGGGATGAATGGAGGGCTGATATTCCGTCGCTGGATGAGGAGGAGTGGAGGGACTGCCTCTCATCTTATATCCCTGTTATGATAGCTGCAAAGGATAGGTTTATACAATTTAAATTTCTCCACAGAGCCTACTACACCCCGCAGAGGTTAGCATGTATTTACCCGCAGCGAGATCCTAATTGTCAGAGATGCAGGCAGGAGACGGGTACATTTTGGCACATGGTCTGGTCGTGTCCGAAACTCCAGCCATATTGGGAAGATGTGGCTTCCAGACTGACTGACGTGACTGGCTTGAACGTGCCGACTGACCCCAAGATCCTGCTGCTGAACCATATGGAGGACGTGGAGGGGGATAGGTATTGTAGACTCTGCCTGACCTTCTCACTATTTTATGCTAGGCGGGAAATCCTGCTCAAGTGGAAATCTGAGGATCCCCACACAAGTGCCGCCTGGCAACGCTCAGTCAACTCAGTACTGCCTCTATATAAGTTGACTTATGAGAGTAGACAGTGCCCCGCGAAGTTCGACAAAATTTGGTCTTCATGGCAGACCAATCGCTCTGACTTGGAATCCCCTCCTGGGTGTGACTGACTTGACTGACTGGGCTATCTGTTTGTTGGGAGTGGTTCACCCCCCCTTTCCCCCCCCGCCCTTCTTGGTCCTCGGACTTTACTAGTACTCAGTGTTGCTTGTATGGCCGTGGAGGGGTGGACTAGAGTTGTTATTATGCACGATCGGGGTTGGGCCAATGGTTATTATCTGCATTTACTAACGAATGAGAGGGGTGTGATCCCCCGGATGTGACGCATTATTCTGTTTGTTTGCTCTGTACTAATGGATGTGCTATTTACCGGTTGTATTGTAATGCTGATTTGTCTAATAAATTATTTCTGTTAAAAAAAAAAAAAAACTCCTCCTACAAGCTTTAACCAGACTCTTTTATAGAAGTTCAGGTAGAATTAGGATGCTTAAAGTGTTACTAAATCCACAACAGTAAAATCAGTCTGCTGTAAAGCAGGGATATGCAATTAGCGGACCTCCAGCTGTTGCAAAACTACAAGTCCCATCATGCCTCTGCCTCTGGGTGTCATGCTTGTGGCTGTCAGAGTCTTGCTATGCCTCATGGGACTTGTAGTTTTGCAACAGCTGGAGGTCCGCTAATTGCATATCCCTGCTGTAAAGCATGCTCGTTACTCGCTGTGGAACCTAAGAGGTTAATCCTATGCTATGTTTAAAAGGGCTGTTTTGATACTGTCTTCTCTGATCCTCCGGTTTAACTGTCCCCAATCAATCTCCTGATAGTACAGAGCCTTTGGAGTCACTCTGCCTTTGGTCAGTTTGGTGTGTATTGCTAAAAAGAAAAAAAAAATCGGGGGGGGTTGCATGTGATCAGCACAGGGGCAATTGCCACTGTCCAGATAGGTCAGGGGTCCTGCAGCCTCATAGGACAGTCAGAGGAGAATGAAAACTCATCCTATAAACTTTAAGCAGACACTGATAGAAGTCACAAGACTGCTATATACTGATGATGAGAAAAGGTCTTTAGCAGCTTATATTTACTAAAATAATTGCATTTCCATTTTCTATGTAGTGAGAAACCAGATCTAGTGAATGCAGGGTCCTCGGTTTTGTAACACTTTTTTGCCACACATGTTCGAATCTCATTCAATGATGTCTGATAACAATTATAGTCGAGGCATGCCTAAAAAATCCATTGTTTGTTTCCAATCAGGTAGGTACAACAGTGTTGGCTCTCAAGGAAATTGTACAATCTGATCGTTGCGTATATGGCCAACTTTTAAAGGTTACTCTGACATTCTTATCAATGTGTTAGGTATTTTAAAACGCTTGTTTCCATGTTTAATTTTTAATATATGCACTTGGGGCAGCTGTATGTGCTCATTACATACACAGGCTTTGTTTCCTTCCAGCTACAAGCTAGAGATTCGCTCACAGTCCCCCTCCCTGGTTTGTTGCATCCAACCTGCCTGTGTGAGCACACAACTTGGCAAATCTCCTGAGAGTCTTGGCAGACTTTCTGGAGCAGGGCATCGTTGCCCGAGTGTAGTAAAATTATTCTAGAGGTTTTTTTTCCAACATGCTCACAGTTCCCAAAGCAAAAGTGACATCAGGCTGGATCTCAGTGCCCTTAAATGTTTTTGTTCAGGCCCAGACATTTTCCATGGAATCCACCAGGTCTGTCTTGGCCTTCCCTCTTCAGGAAGACTTTCTGGCCTCTGTAGACATCAAAGAAAAGGGTGGTCGGTGGGTGTGTTCTACTAGATCTAATGCCACATCCAATGTAAGTTACAAGAAAGAAAAGGATTCCCCTAAGTGGACTTTAAGAGCATAGATCCAGAAAAATGTGTTGCACAGTATTGTATTTATAATGACAAATGTTTATTTTTGGCAACAAGGTTAAAAACATGAATTGGAATGTATACAAATCTGTATTAGAAACATCAATGTTCAAGCATAGAAGCAGATGTCGTCTGTCACCCGACGCGTTTCAAAGTAAACTATTTCTTCAGGGGTGTAGTTAAGAAGACATAGACGTATATTACAACATTATACAAAATTTATATTATAATAGGGTATTCTACATATATTCAAGAAAATGCATATAACAATTGATTTTAAATGTTGGTTGTTGTAGACACTTACATGCTTTGTTTGATGTTAACAGAGAATCATTCCAAGTATCGTCTTTATAATTAAAACCAATGTGAGAAGGAAAAGGTAGGGTGCCTCAATGTAGATGGTGGAAGAAGATTTTTTCCTGTTGAGGGGTAACTTAGAAGGCCTATATGAGCAGGGTTGCCCAGCATGCCAGGAGAGTAGGTACAGAGACACTGGGGCCGGCCAGAGGACAGGAGAACCTACAAGTTAAAGGATATTTATATAATGACATGTATATCTTGCATCATAAAACAATTAGATATTGTAAGTTTAATTATCTTTCAATTTTTTAATTAGTTCCATTATATTACATGCGATCGATATCATTAACCACTTAAGGACCGGCCCATGTAGATTTACGTCAGCAGAATGGCACGAACAGGCATAATCACGTACCTGTACGTCCCCTTTAAATGCCTGCCGTGTGGTCGTGCGCCACAGCCGGTGATGTAAAAAAAGTCGCGACCTATGCAGGGTCTCGACCGCGTCACTTCCGGTGCAGCTACGTCAAAAACACAGCTGATGGCGGCCTCGACTGCGCATGCGCGGCTTCACCGCACCTATACCGTGCATGCGCAGACGCTCCGTTTAGTCCGTGAAAATTCTAGACTCGAGCGGGCGGGCGGAGGCGTTGCGAATTGCTTAACATCGTCGCCAGCACCGCCTCCAGACCCGCCCCCAACACGCCCCTAGCTTGTATATTATTGGGACCGAGGTCGAGAGAAAATATAGAGCTGCACCGCCTCCAGCCCCGCCCCCGCCCCTAGCCTGCTCTACTGAAGGGGGGCGGGCCCCGTACATAGCACTGAGTCCAAGTACAGTACTGTGCATTGTTCTGCCATCAAATATGCTGCCTCACTGCACCCAGCAAACGCAACCACTGTGCCCGTCATACGCAACCACTGCACCCAGCAAACGCAACCACTGTGCCCGTCATACGCAACCACTGTGCCCGTCATACGCAACCACTGTGCCCGTCATACGCAACCACTGTGCCCGTCATACGCAACCACTGTGCCCGTCATACGCAACCACTGTGCCCGTCATACGCAACCACTGTGCCCGTCATACGCAACCACTGTGCCCGTCATACGCAACCACTGTGCCCGTCATACGCAACCACTGTGCCCGTCATACGCAACCACTGTGCCCGTCATACGCAACCACTGCACCCAGCAAGCGCAACCACTGTGCCCGTCATACGCAACCACTGCACCCAGCAAACGCAACCACTGTGCCCGTCATACGCAGCCACTGCTCCCAGCAAACGCAACCACTGTGCCCGTCATACGCAACCACTGCACCCAGCAAACGCAACCACTGTGCCCGTCATACGCAACCACTGCACCCAGCAAACGCAACCACTGTGCCCGTCATACAAAGCCACTGCACCCAGCAAACGCAACCACTGTGCCCGTCATACGCAGCCACTGCACCCAGCAAACGCAACCACTGTGCCCGTCATACGCAACCACTGCGCCCAGCAAACGCAACCACTGCGCCCGTCATACGCAACCACTGCACCCAGCAAACGCAACCACTGTGCCCGTCATACGCAACCACTGTGCCCGTCATACGCAGCCACTGTGCCCGTCATACGCAACCACTGCTCCCAGCAAACGCAGCCACTGTGCCCGTCATACGCAGCCACTGTGCCCGTCATACGAAGCCACTGTGCCCGTCATACGCAGCCACTGTGCCCGTCATACGCAGCCACTGTGCCCGTCATACGCAGCCACTGTGCCCGTCATACGCAGCCACTGCACCCAGCAAACGCAACCACTGTGCCCGTCATACGCAGCCACTGCACCCAGCAAACGCAACCACTGTGCCTGTCATACGCAGCCACTGTGCCCGTCATACGCAGCCACTGCACCCAGCAAACGCAACCACTGTGCCCGTCATACGCAGCCACTGCACCCAGCAAACGCAACCACTGTGCCCGTCATACGCAGCCACTGTGCCCGTCATACGCAGCCACTGCACCCAGCAAACGCAACCACTGTGCCCATCATACGCAGCCACTGCACCCAGCAAACGCAACCACTGTGCCCGTCATACGCAGCCACTGCACCCAGCAAACGCAACCACTGTGCCCGTCATACGCAGCCACTGCACCCAGCAAACGCAACCACTGTGCCCGTCATACGCAGCCACTGCACCCAGCAAACGCAACCACTGTGCCCGTCATACGCAGCCACTGCACCCAGCAAACGCAACCACTGTGCCTGTCATACGCAACCACTGTGCCTGTCATACGCAGCCACTGTGCCCGTCATACGCAGCCACTGTGCCCGTCATACGCAGCCACTGTGCCCGTCATACGCAGCCACTGTGCCCGTCATACGCAACCACTGTGCCCGTCATACGCAACCACTGCACCCAGCAAACGCAACCACTGTGCCCGTCATACGCAGCCACTGCTCCCAGCAAACGCAACCACTGTGCCCGTCATACGCAACCACTGCACCCAGCAAACGCAACCACTGTGCCCGTCATACGCAACCACTGCTCCCAGCAAACGCAACCACTGTGCCCGTCATACAAAGCCACTGCACCCAGCAAACGCAACCACTGTGCCCGTCATACGCAGCCACTGCACCCAGCAAACGCAACCACTGTGCCCGTCATACGCAACCACTGCGCCCAGCAAACGCAACCACTGCGCCCGTCATACGCAACCACTGCACCCAGCAAACGCAACCACTGTGCCCGTCATACGCAACCACTGTGCCCGTCATACGCAGCCACTGTGCCCGTCATACGCAACCACTGCTCCCAGCAAACGCAGCCACTGTGCCCGTCATACGCAGCCACTGTGCCCGTCATACGCAGCCACTGTGCCCGTCATACGCAGCCACTGTGCCCGTCATACGCAGCCACTGTGCCCGTCATACGCAGCCACTGTGCCCGTCATACGCAGCCACTGTGCCCGTCATACGCAGCCACTGTGCCCGTCATACGCAGCCACTGTGCCCGTCATACGCAGCCACTGCACCCAGCAAACGCAACCACTGTGCCCGTCATACGCAGCCACTGCACCCAGCAAACGCAACCACTGTGCCTGTCATACGCAGCCACTGTGCCCGTCATACGCAGCCACTGCACCCAGCAAACGCAACCACTGTGCCCGTCATACGCAGCCACTGCACCCAGCAAACGCAACCACTGTGCCCGTCATACGCAGCCACTGTGCCCGTCATACGCAGCCACTGCACCCAGCAAACGCAACCACTGTGCCCATCATACGCAGCCACTGCACCCAGCAAACGCAACCACTGTGCCCATCATACGCAGCCACTGCACCCAGCAAACGCAACCACTGTGCCCGTCATACGCAGCCACTGCACCCAGCAAACGCAACCACTGTGCCCGTCATACGCAGCCACTGCACCCAGCAAACTCAACCACTGTGCCCGTCATACGCAGCCACTGCACCCAGCAAACGCAACCACTGTGCCTGTCATACGCAACCACTGTGCCTGTCATACGCAGCCACTGTGCCCGTCATACGCAGCCACTGTGCCCGTCATACGCAGCCACTGTGCCCGTCATACGCAGCCACTGTGCCCGTCATACGCAGCCACTGTGCCCGTCATACGCAGCCACTGTGCCCGTCATACGCAGCCACTGTGCCCGTCATACGCAGCCACTGTGCCCGTCATACGCAGCCACTGTGCCCGTCATACGCAGCCACTGCGCCCGTCATACGCAGCCACTGCACCCGGCAAACGCAACCACTGTGCCTGTCATACGCAGCCACTGTGCCCGTCATACGCAGCCACTGCACCCAGCAAACGCAACCACTGTGCCCGTCATACGCAGCCACTGCACCCAGCAAACGCAACCACTGTGCCCGTCATACGCAAACACTGCACCCAGCAAATGCAACCACTGTGCCCGTCATACGCAGCCACTGCACCCAGCAAACGCAACCACTGTGCCCATCATACGCAGCCACTGCACCCAGCAAACGCAGCCACTGTGCCCGTCATACGCAACCACTGTGCCCGTCATACGCAACCACTGCACCCAGCAAACGCAACCACTGTGCCCGTCATACGCAGCCACTGCTCCCAGCAAACGCAACCACTGTGCCCGTCATACGCAACCACTGCACCCAGCAAACGCAACCACTGTGCCCGTCATACGCAACCACTGCACCCAGCAAACGCAACCACTGTGCCCGTCATACAAAGCCACTGCACCCAGCAAACGCAACCACTGTGCCCGTCATACGCAGCCACTGCTCCCAGCAAACGCAACCACTGTGCCCGTCATACGCAACCACTGCACCCAGCAAACGCAACCACTGTGCCCGTCATACGCAACCACTGCACCCAGCAAACGCAACCACTGTGCCCGTCATACAAAGCCACTGCACCCAGCAAACGCAACCACTGTGCCCGTCATACGCAGCCACTGCACCCAGCAAACGCAACCACTGTGCCCGTCATACGCAACCACTGCGCCCAGCAAACGCAACCACTGCGCCCGTCATACGCAACCACTGCACCCAGCAAACGCAACCACTGTGCCCGTCATACGCAACCACTGTGCCCGTCATACGCAGCCACTGTGCCCGTCATACGCAACCACTGCTCCCAGCAAACGCAGCCACTGTGCCCGTCATACGCAGCCACTGTGCCCGTCATACGCAGCCACTGTGCCCGTCATACGCAGCCACTGTGCCCGTCATACGCAGCCACTGTGCCCGTCATACGCAGCCACTGTGCCCGTCATACGCAGCCACTGTGCCCGTCATACGCAGCCACTGTGCCCGTCATACGCAGCCACTGCACCCAGCAAACGCAACCACTGTGCCCGTCATACGCAGCCACTGCACCCAGCAAACGCAACCACTGTGCCTGTCATACGCAGCCACTGTGCCCGTCATACGCAGCCACTGCACCCAGCAAACGCAACCACTGTGCCCGTCATACGCAGCCACTGCACCCAGCAAACGCAACCACTGTGCCCGTCATACGCAGCCACTGTGCCCGTCATACGCAGCCACTGCACCCAGCAAACGCAACCACTGTGCCCATCATACGCAGCCACTGCACCCAGCAAACGCAACCACTGTGCCCGTCATACGCAGCCACTGCACCCAGCAAACGCAACCACTGTGCCCGTCATACGCAGCCACTGCACCCAGCAAACGCAACCACTGTGCCCGTCATACGCAGCCACTGCACCCAGCAAACGCAACCACTGTGCCTGTCATACGCAACCACTGTGCCTGTCATACGCAACCACTGTGCCTGTCATACGCAGCCACTGTGCCCGTCATACGCAGCCACTGTGCCCGTCATACGCAGCCACTGTGCCCGTCATACGCAGCCACTGTGCCCGTCATACGCAGCCACTGTGCCCGTCATACGCAGCCACTGTGCCCGTCATACGCAGCCACTGTGCCCGTCATACGCAGCCACTGTGCCCGTCATACGCAGCCACTGTGCCCGTCATACGCAGCCACTGTGCCCGTCATACGCAGCCACTGTGCCCGTCATACGCAGCCACTGTGCCCGTCATACGCAGCCACTGCACCCGGCAAACGCAACCACTGTGCCTGTCATACGCAGCCACTGTGCCCGTCATACGCAGCCACTGCACCCAGCAAACGCAACCACTGTGCCCGTCATACGCAGCCACTGCACCCAGCAAACGCAACCACTGTGCCCGTCATACGCAAACACTGCACCCAGCAAATGCAACCACTGTGCCCGTCATACGCAGCCACTGTGCCCGTCATACGCAGCCACTGCACCCAGCAAACGCAACCACTGTGCCCATCATACGCAGCCACTGCACCCAGCAAACGCAACCACTGTGCCCGTCATACGCAGCCACTGCACCCAGCAAACGCAACCACTGTGCCCGTCATACGCAGCCACTGCACCCAGCAAACGCAACCACTGTGCCCGTCATACGCAGCCACTGCACCCAGCAAACGCAACCACTGTGCCTGTCATACGCAACCACTGTGCCTGTCATACGCAACCACTGTGCCTGTCATACGCAACCACTGTGCCTGTCATACGCAACCACTGTGCCTGTCATACGCAACCACTGTGCCTGTCATACGCAACCACTGTGCCTGTCATACGCAACCACTGTGCCTGTCATACGCAACCACTGTGCCTGTCATACGCAACCACTGTGCCTGTCATACGCAACCACTGTGCCTGTCATACGCAGCCACTGTGCCCGTCATACGCAACCACTGTGCCCGTCATACGCAGCCACTGTGCCCGTCATACGCAGCCACTGCGCCCGTCATACGCAGCCACTGCACCCATCAAACGCAACCACTGCGCCCGTCATACGCAGCCACTGCACCCAGCAAACGCAACCACTGTGCCCGTCATACGCAGCCACTGCACCCAGCAAACGCAACCACTGTGCCCGTCATACGCAGCCACTGCACCCAGCAAACGCAACCACTGTGCCTGTCATACGCAACCACTGTGCCTGTCATACGCAACCACTGTGCCTGTCATACGCAACCACTGTGCCTGTCATACGCAACCACTGTGCCTGTCATACGCAACCACTGTGCCTGTCATACGCAACCACTGTGCCTGTCATACGCAACCACTGTGCCTGTCATACGCAACCACTGTGCCTGTCATACGCAACCACTGTGCCTGTCATACGCAACCACTGTGCCTGTCATACGCAACCACTGTGCCTGTCATACGCAACCACTGTGCCTGTCATACGCAACCACTGTGCCTGTCATACGCAACCACTGTGCCTGTCATACGCAACCACTGTGCCTGTCATACGCAGCCACTGTGCCCGTCATACGCAGCCACTGCACCCAGCAAACGCAACCACTGTGCCCGTCATACGCAGCCACTGCACCCAGCAAACGCAACCACTGTGCCCGTCATACGCAACCACTGCACCCAGCAAATGCAACCACTGTGCCCGTCATACGCAGCCACTGTGCCCGTCATACGCAGCCACTGCACCCAGCAAACGCAACCACTGTGCCCATCATACGCAGCCACTGCACCCAGCAAACGCAACCACTGTGCCCAGCAAACGCAACCACTGTGCCCGTCATACGCAGCCACTGCACCCAGCAAACGCAACCACTGTGCCCGTCATACGCAGCCACTGCACCCAGCAAACGCAACCACTGTGCCTGTCATACGCAACCACTGTGCCTGTCATACGCAACCACTGTGCCTGTCATACGCAACCACTGTGCCTGTCATACGCAACCACTGTGCCTGTCATACGCAACCACTGTGCCTGTCATACGCAACCACTGTGCCTGTCATACGCAACCACTGTGCCTGTCATACGCAACCACTGTGCCTGTCATATGCAACCACTGTGCCTGTCATACGCAACCACTGTGCCTGTCATACGCAACCACTGTGCCTGTCATACGCAACCACTGTGCCCGTCATACGCAGCCACTGTGCCCGTCATACGCAGCCACTGCACCCAGCAAACGCAACCACTGTGCCCGTCATACGCAGCCACTGCACCCAGCAAACGCAACCACTGTGCCCGTCATACGCAGCCACTGCACCCAGCAAACGCAACCACTGTGCCCGTCATACGCAGCCACTGCACCCAGCAAACGCAACCACTGTGCCCGTCATACGCAGCCACTGCACCCAGCAAACGCAACCACTGTGCCCGTCATACGCAGCCATTGCACCCAGCAAACGCAACCACTGTGCCCAGCAAACGCAACCACTGTGCCCAGCAAACGCAACCACTCTGCCCGTCATACGCAGCCACTGCACCCAGCAAACGCAAACACTGTGCCCGTCATACGCAGCCACTGCACCCAGCAAACGCAACCACTCTGCCCAGCAAACGCAACCACTGTGCCCAGCAAACGCAACCACTGTGCCCAGCAAACGCAGCCACTGTGCCCGTCAAACGCAGCCACTGTGCCCATCAAACGCAGCCACTGTGCCCGTCAAACGCAACCACTGTGCCCGACAAACGCAACCACTGTGCCCGTCAAACGCAGCCACTGTGCCCATCAATTGCTGTCAGATTGTCAAGCCGTAGCTGTGCTCCCTGGGGATAAGCTGATCGCCCATCCGTGCTGCTGGAGGGAGCCCAGACCACCATAAATGAGGGACCTGCAGACTTGGTCATGGTAAGTGAGACCATCCCATATCCCACTCCATATTCCCCGAGGACAGGGACCTCCACCTCCCCCCCAAGACAGAGACCCCCTTCTCCCCCCTGAGGACAGAGACCCCCTTCTCCCCCCTGAGGACAGAGACCCCCTTCTCCCCCCTGAGGACAGGGACTCCCTTCTCTCCTGGGGACAGGGACTCCCTTCTCCTCTGGGGACAGGGACTCCCTTCTCTCCTCTGGGGACAGGGACTCCCTTCTCTCCTCTGGGGACAGGGACTCCCTTCTCTCCTCTGGGGACAGGGACTCCCTTCTCTCCTCTGGGGACAGGGACTCCCTTCTCTCCTCTGGGGACAGGGACTCCCTTCTCTCCTCTGGGGACAGGGACTCCCTTCTCTCCTCTGGGGACAGGGACTCCCTTCTCTCCTCTGGGGACAGGGACTCCCTTCTCTCCTCTGGGGACAGGGACTCCCTTCTTCACTCCCTTCTCTCCTCTGGGGACAGGGACTCCCTTCTTCACTCCCTTCTCTCCTCTGGGGACAGGGACTCCCTTCTCTCCTCTGGGGACAGGGACTCCCTTCTCTCCTCTGGGGACAGGGACTCCCTTCTCTCCTCTGGGGACAGGGACTCCCTTCTCTCCTCTGGGGACAGGGACTCCCTTCTCTCCTCTGGGGACAGGGACTCCCTTCTCCTCTGGGGACAGGGACTCCCTTCTCTCCTCTGGGGACAGGGACTCCCTTCTCTCCTCTGGGGACAGGGACTCCCTTCTCTCCTCTGGGGACAGGGACTCCCTTCTCTCCTCTGGGGACAGGGACCCCCCCTCTCTCCTCTGGGGACAGGGACCCCCCCCCAAGACAGAGACCCCTTCTCTCCTGGGGACAGGGACCCCTTCTCCCCTGGAAACAGGGACCCTCTGGGCCACTCACCTGGGAACAGGAACTCCTCCTCTCCTGGGGACAGGGACCTACTTCTCCCCTGGGGACAGGGACCCACTTCTCCCCTGGGGACAGGGACCCACTTCTCCCCTGGGGACAGGGACCCCCTTCTCACTCTGGGGCAGGGACCCTATCTCACCTGGGGGCAGGAACCCTATCTCACCTGGGGGCAGGAACCCTATCTCACCTGGGGGCAGGAACCCTATCTCACCTGGGGGCAGGAACTCCATCTCCCCTGGCAACGGGGACTTCATCTCACCTAGGGACCCCATCTTTCCTAGGGATCAGGACCCCACCTCCCCTAAGAACAGGAACCTGATCACCCTGTGTGTGGCAAACTCACTGCCATGCCTGCCATGTGTCCTGTGTAAGGGCCCTTCTGTGACAGCTCTTATCAGGACTTCATCCCACTGTGTAATCCCCCTACATGACTGACCCCTCTGTGTGCACCCCTTACATGGGGAACCCCTCTGTTTGCTACCCCTAAATGTCTGCATACTCTGACCACCACCTGTACCATTTCCACATCCTCTGACTGCCTCCTGTATCCTGTCCGCCATCCTCTGACCACCTCCTCTATCCTGTGCACATGTTCTGACCACCTATTGACTGCAGCCTCTAACCACCTCCTGTATCCTGTCCGCAGCCTCTAACCTGTCTGCAATCTCTGACTATCTCTTGTCTTTTATTGTGTCTGCAGTCTCTTAGGGAGAGTCTGGAGAGGAATCAAGAGTGAGAGCGTCGCCGAGATTGGGATTACGGGAGGAGTCAGACGTGTATGGACTGTGGAGAACAGACTATAGAATAAAAGCAGAGCCAACAACCAGGAGCCATCTAACTGAGACCTGCACGCTGCACCGGAGAGGAGGTCAGTGACAGCGCCATCAGGTCAGTCTGAGGGGGGGGGGGGTCACTGATGTAAGGGGGGAGTGAATGCAATTATGTAAGGGGGCACTGATATAAAGGTTTTCCCTTATATCAGTAACACCCCCCCCCCCTTACCTTAGTGTATTCACTCTGCGGAAGGTGGTCTCTGGTCACCAGAGTCCCCCTCCCCCCCCCCACATCACATTTTCCGTCATTCCCCTTTACATCAGAGTCGGCAGGATTCCCCCTTACAGTGCAAGGGAACTCAGATGTAAAGGAAAATGCTGCAGAGCATAATCTAAGGAAAAACTCTGGTCACCAGAGACCACCTTATATCAGAGTCCACTGCATTCCCATTTACATCAGAGTTCCACTTACATCAGGGTCTGCAGCATTGCCCTTTACATCAGTGTTCCCCTTTACATCAGGGTTCGCAGAGTTCCCCCTGTAAGATTAGAAGGGATGGAGGCCCGGAGACATGTCCAGAGTGCACAGAGGATACATGTGATAGATTAGAAGGGATGGAGGCCCGGAGACATGTCCAGAGTACACAGAGGATACATGGGATAGATTAGAAGGGATGGAGGCCCGGAGTAGGGTGACCACATTTCCAAACTACCATTCAGGGACACCCTCCCTTTCCAAAAATCAGCTTGTGCTGTAACGAATCACAGCACAGTGATTGGACACAAGAGGCAGGATTTATGATTTCTCCAATCACAAGCAGGGGGCGGGGATTGTGCTCCTCCAGGCATTCCCGGCCAGGACAAGTACTGTCAGTGAGTAAAGTGGTGATATGGCAGCCTTTTTTGGGGGCATCAGATTGCCCCGGGGGGTGGCTGTGTCAGTTTCATTCCGGGACACGGTATTGTCCTGGAAGGAAGGTGCCCGGGACAGACCTGCAAAATGCGGGACTGTCCCGGCCAATCCGGGACACGTGGTCGCCCTAGCCCGGAGGCATGTCCAGAGTACACAGAGGATACATGGGATAGATTAGAAGGGATGAAGGCCCGGAGACATGTCCAGAGTACACAGAGGATACATGGGATAGATTAGAAGGGATGGAGGCCCGGAGACATGTCCAGAGTACACAGAGGATACATGGGATAGATTAGAAGGGATGGAGGCCCGGAGACATGTCCAGAGAACACAGAGAATACATGGGATAGATTAGAAGGGATGGATGTCCAGGGAAAACAGAGGAGGCCTCCATCCCTTCTAATCTATCCCATGTATCCTCTGTGTTCTCTGGACATGTCTCTGGGCCCCCATCCCTTCTAATCTATCCCATGTATCCTCTGTGTACTCTGGACATGTCTCTGAGCCTCCATCCCTTCTAATCTATCCCATGTATCCTCTGTTTTCTCTGGACATGTCTCCGGGCCTCCATCCCTTCTAATCTATCCCATGTATCCTCTGTGTACTCTGGACATGTCTCTGAGCCTCCATCCCTTCTAATCTATCCCATGTATCCTCTGTGTTCTCTGGACATGTCTCCGGGCCTCCATCCCTTCTAATCTTACAGGGGGAACTCTGCCAACCCTGATGTAAAGGGGAACACTGATGTAAAGGGCAATGCTGCAGACCCTGATGTAAGTGGGAACTCTGATGTAAATAGGAATGCAGTGGACTCTGATATAAGGTGGTCTCTGGTGACCAGAGCACCCCTTACATCAGAGTTCCTTCTTAGATTATGCTCTGCAGCATTTTCCTTTACATCTGAGTTCCCTTGCACTGTAAGGGGGAAGCCTGCCGACTCTGATGTAAAGGGGAATGCCGGGAAATGTGATGTGGGGGGGGGGGACTCTGGTGACCAGAGACCACCTTCCGCAGAGTGAATACACTAAGGTAAGGGGGGGGGTGTTACTGATATAAGGGAAAACCTTTATCATCAGTGCCCCCTTACATAATTGCATTCACTCCCCCCTTACATCAGTGACACCCCCCCCCCCCCCCTCAGACTGGCCTGACGGCGCTGTCACTGACCTCCTCTCCGGTGCAGCGTGCAGGTCTCAGTTAGATGGCTCCTGGTTGGTGGCTCTGTTTTTATTCTATAGTCTGTTCTCCACAGTCCATACACGTCTGACTCCTCCCGTAATCCCGATCCCGGCGACGGCGACGCTCTCACTCCTGATTCCTCTCCAGACTCTCCCTAAGAGTATGCAGACACCATAAAAGACAAGAGATAGTCAGAGATTGCAGACAAGATACAAGAGATGGTTAGAGGCTGCGGACAGGATACAGGAGGTGGTTAGAACATGTGTACAGGATATAGGAGGCAGTCAGAGGATGTGGAAATGGTACAGGTTGTGGTCAGAGAATGCAGACATGTAGGGGTAGCAAACAGAGGGGTTCCCCGTGTAAGGGGTGCACACAGAGGGATCAGTCATGTAGGGGGATCACAAAGTGGGATGAAGTTCTGATAAGAGCTGTCACAGGAGGGCCCTCACACAGGACACATGGCAGGCAGGGCAGTGAGGTTGGCACACACAGGGTGATCAGGTCCCTGTTCTTAGGGGGGGGGGTGGGGGTCCCTGTCCCCAGGAGAGAAGGGAGTCCCTGTTCTCAGGGGGAGAAGGTTTTCATGTCCTCGGGGGGGGGGGGGGTGTCCCTGTTCTCAGAGGGGGGAGAGAGGGTCCCTGTCCTCAGAGGGGGTCCCTGTCCTCAGGCAAGATGGAGTGGGATATGGAATGATCTCACGCATCATGACCAAGTTTGCAGGTCCCTCATCTATGGTGGTCTGGGCTCCCTCCAGCAGCACGAATGCACGAGCAGCATATCCCGAAGGAGCACAGCTACGGCTTAACATCACACTTTTCAAAAGATCAAAGAGTACGTAGTGGCAGTGCTTCCATAAGGGGAGCATGGGTGCCGCCCCCTCTCTCCTGGCACCACTCTATCACTATAGATAGAATCATGCATTGCATGATTCTATCTATGGTCACTGCTGACACCCCCTATTCAGGTGTCCGGCCCCTTTTCGGGCGCCGGGCACCTGAATTACATCGGCGGGGGTGTTTTTTGGAAGCACCTGATTAGAGCCATAGGCTCTAATAGGCGCCCAAAAAGGTGAACAGCGGGCGCCATGCTGGGCATTCTCTGTTCACTCAGCGTTGTGTTAGCAAAGCAAAGAAATTCGCTTTGCTAACACTAATCCGCCTCTTAGCCAATCAGGTGCTCGAGTCTGTTACCGGTCCCCTGATTGGCTGAAACGTCAGGCGCTGTGATTGGATGCCTGAGAGAGGACGGAAGAAGACATGGAGGACGTGCAGGATACAGCCGCTGACCCGCTGCAAGACAGGTAAGTGCCGGGCAGCATTTGATGGGGCACATTAGTGGTAATTGATGGGCACACTGGCAGCATTTGATGGGGCACAGTAGCGGCAATTGATGGGGCACACTGACAGCAATTGATGGGTACAGTAGCTGCGTTTGATGGCACAGTGGCGTCAATAGTGGGTGCGTTTGATGGGCACAGTGGCTGGGTTTGATGGGCACAGTGGCAGCGGTTGATAGGCACAGTGGCTGCGTTTGATGGGTGCAGTGGCTGCGTTTGCTGGGCACAGTGGATCCGTTTGATGGGCACAGTGGTTGCGTTTGCTGGGCGCAGTGGCTGTTTGCTGGGCACAGTGGCTGCGTTTGACGGGCGCAGTGGTTGCGTTTGACGGGTGCAGTGGTTGCGTTTGACGGGCGCAGTGGTTGCGTTTGCTGGGCGCAGTGGTTGCGTTTGCTGGGCGCAGTGGTTGCGTTTGCTGGGCGCAGTGGTTGCGTTTGCTGGGCGCAGTGGTTGCGTTTGCTGGGCGCAGTGGTTGCGTTTGCTGGGCGCAGTGGTTGCGTTTGCTGGGTGCAGTGGCTGCGTATGACGGGCGCAGTGGTTGAGTTTGACGGGCACAGTGGCTGCGTATGACGGGCACAGTGGCTGCGTTTCCTGGGCACAGTGGCTGCGTTTCCTGGGCACAGTGGCTGCGTATGACGGGCACAGTGGTTGCATTTGACGGGCACAGTGGTTGCGTATGACGGGCACAGTGGTTGCGTTTGCTGGGCACAGTGGTTGCGTTTGCTGGGCACAGTGGTTGCGTTTGACGGGCACAGTGGTTGCGTTTGACGGGCACAGTGGTTGCGTATGACGGGCACAGTGGTTGCGTATGACGGGCACAGTGGTTGCGTATGACGGGCACAGTGGTTGCGTATGACGGGCACAGTGGTTGCGTATGACGGGCACAGTGGCTGCGTTTGACGGGCACAGTGGCTGAGTTTGACGGGCACAGTGGCTGCGTTTGCTGGGCGCAGTGGCTGCGTATGACGGGCACAGTGGCTGCGTATGACGGGCACAGTGGCTGCGTTTCCTGGGCACAGTGGCTGCGTTTCCTGGGCACAGTGGCTGCGTATGACGGGCACAGTGGTTGCATTTGACGGGCACAGTGGTTGCGTATGACGGGCACAGTGGTTGCGTTTGCTGGGCACAGTGGTTGCGTTTGCTGGGCACAGTGGTTGCGTTTGACGGGCACAGTGGTTGCGTTTGACGGGCACAGTGGTTGCGTATGACGGGCACAGTGGTTGCGTATGACGGGCACAGTGGTTGCGTATGACGGGCACAGTGGTTGCGTATGACGGGCACAGTGGTTGCGTATGACGGGCACAGTGGCTGCGTTTGACAGGCACAGTGGCTGCGTATGACGGGCACAGTGGTTGCGTTTGCCGGGCGCAGTGGCTGCGTATGACGGGCGCAGTGGTTGCGTATGACGGGCGCAGTGGTTGCGTTTGCTGGGTGCAGTGGTTGCGTATGACGGGCACAGTGGTTGCGTATGACGGGCACAGTGGTTGCGTATGACGGGCACAGTGGTTGCGTATGACGGGCACAGTGGTTGCGTTTGCTGGGCGCAGTGGCTGCGTATGACGGGCACAGTGGTTGCGTTTGCTGGGTGCAGTGGCTGCGTATGACGGGCACAGTGTTTGCGTTTGCTGGGTGCAGTGGCTGCGTATGACGGGCACAGTGGTTGCGTTTGCTGGGTGCAGTGGCTGCGTATGACGGGCACAGTGTTTGCTGGGTGCAGTGGCTGCGTATGACGGGCACAGTGGTTGCGTTTGCTGGGTGCAGTGGCTGCGTATGACGGGCGCAGTGGTTGCGTTTGCTGGGCGCAGTGGTTGCGTTTGCTGGGTGCAGTGGTTGCGTATGACGGGCACAGTGGTTGCGTTTGCTGGGTGCAGTGGTTGCGTATGACGGGCACAGTGGTTGCGTTTGCTGGGTGCAGTGGTTGCGTATGACGGGCACAGTGGTTGCGTTTGCTGGGTGCAGTGGCTGCGTATGACGGGCACAGTGGTTGCGTTTGGGTGCAGTGGTTGCGTATGACGGGCACAGTGGTTGTGTTTGCTGGGTGCAGTGAGGCAGCATATTTGATGGCAGAACAATGCACAGTACTGTACTTGGACTCAGTGCTATGTACGGGGCCCGCCCCCCTTCAGTAGAGCAGGCTAGGGGCGGGGCTGGAGGCGGTGCAGCTCTATATTTTCTCTCGACCTCGGTCCCAATAATATACAAGCTAGGGGCGGGTCTGGAGGCGGTGCTGGCGACGATGTTAAGCAATTCGCAACGCCTCCGCCCGCCCGCTCGAGTCTAGAATTTTCACGGACTAAACTGAGCGTCTGCGCATGCACGGTATAGGTGCGGTGAAGCCGCGCATGCGCAGTCGAGGCCGCCATCAGCTGTGTTTTTGACGTAGCTGCACCGGAAGTGACGCGGTCGAGACCCTGCATAGGTCGCGACTTTTTTTACATCACCGGCACACTCGCAACCCTGCCGTCTTCCCCGTGAGTCCCGTGGACTCGATCGCTGCGGGCATCCCCGCGATCGTCTCACGGAGGTATAGAACGGGGAGATGCTTGTGTAAACAAGCATCTTCCTGCTCTGCCTAGTGACAATAACACAGATCTCTGCTCCGTGTACTCGGAAAGAAGATAAGTGTCATGTTACACACAGCCCATCCCCCCTTCAGTAAGAAACACTCAATAGGGAACACCTACTGAGCCCTACAGCGCCACCTAGTGGTTAACCCCTTCACTGCCAGTGGCATTTTCACAGTAATTCGTGCATTTTTATAGCACTGATCGCTGTGAAAATGACAATGGTCCCAAAAATGTGCCAAAAGTGTCCGATGTGTCCGCCATAATGTCGCAGTCATGATAAAAAAATCGCTGATCGCCGCCATTACTAGTAAAAAAATATTAATAAAAATGGCATAAACCTATCCCCTATTTTGTAGATGCTATAACTTTTGCGCAAACCAATCAATAAACGCTTATTGCGTTTTTTTTGTTTTTTTTACCAAAAATATGTAGAAGAATACGTATCGGCGTATACTGAGGAAAAACATTTTTTTTTACATATTTTTGGGGGATATTTATTATAGCAAAACGTAAAAAATATTGAATTTTTTTTCAAAATTTTCGCTCTATTTTTGTTTATAGCGCAAAAAATAAAAACCGCAGAGGTGATCAAATACCACCAAAAGAAAGCTCTGTGGGATAAAAAGGACACCAATTATGTTTGGGAGCCACGTCGCACAACCGCGCAATTGTCAGTTAAAGCGACGCAGTGCCGAATCGCAAAAAGTGGGCCTGGTCATTGACCAGCAAAATGGTCCG
This sequence comes from Rana muscosa, assembly GCA_029206835.1. Taxonomy (NCBI): domain Eukaryota; kingdom Metazoa; phylum Chordata; class Amphibia; order Anura; family Ranidae; genus Rana; species Rana muscosa. The sequence continues at coordinate 245,204,433 of CM055121.1, read as the reverse complement.
GGGCTGAAGTGGTTAAAAAAATATTTTATTTAACTTTTATTGTTATAGATTATTTCTATTTTTTCAATCAATAATGATCGTAATATAGTAACAAAATTAAATAAATAAGGATATTTTAAAGTATTACCTACTTCAAGGTGGATCGGGGTCTATGGTGATATTTGATCTCCTATAGAGCAAGATAAATACATAAATGGAAACAAAGGCATACCTTAAGTTTCAAACCGTTCGTCCTCCATCTTGCTCCTCCGGCGGGCATGCGCAGTCCGCCGGAGAAGCTTTGTGTGCCGGTGGGCCGCGAGCGCCTCCCCCTATTCCGCCGTGCTGACATCACACGCGGCTGGGGTGGGGGGATGAGCGCGCGGCCCAGGGGGCTTCTAATAGAGGACAATATGGCCTCTGATCGTCAGCTGTGTTGTCTCGAGACAAGGCTTACAAATACCGTAGATGAGCGCAGTCTTGGCATCCACACCATTCAGGCTGGATGTCAGGACTGTGTGCTCTCCAGACCTGTTTGAAACTTAAGGTATGCCTTTGTTTCCTTTTTATGTATTTATCTTGCTCTATAGAGATCAAATATCACTATAGACCCCGATCCACCTTGAAGTATGTAGGTCATACTTTAAACTATCCTTCTTTATTTAATTTTCTTGTTACTATATTACGATCATTATTAAATGAAAAAATAGAAATAATCTAACAATAAAAAAAAAATAAAAAAATTTATGATATCCATCGCATGTAATATAATGGAACAACTAATTAAAAAATTAATAAATTGAAAGATAATTAAATTTACAATATCTAATTGTTTTATGATGCAAAATATACATGTCATTATATTTTAAATATCCTTTAACTTGTAGGTTCTCCTGTCCTCTTGCCGGCCCCATTGTCTCTGTACCTACCCTCCTGGCATGCTGGGCAACCCCGCTCATATAGGCCTTCTAAGTTACCCCTCAACAGGAAAAAATCTAATTCCACCATCTACATGGAGGCACACTAACTTTTCCTTCTCACATTGGTTTTATTTATAAAGACGATACTTGGAATGATTCTCTGTTAGCATCAAACAAAGCATGCAAGAGTCTACAACAACCAACATTTAAAATCAATTGTTATATGCATTTTCTTGAATATATGTATAATACCTATTATAATATAAATTTTGTATAATGTTGTAGATGTACGTCTATGTCTTCTAAAATACACCCCTGGAGAAAAAGTTGTTTACTTTGAAACGCGTCGGGTGACAGACATCCGCTTCTATGCGTGAACATTGATGTTTCTAATACAGATTTGTATACATTCCAATTCATGTTTTTAACCTTGTTGCCAAAAATAAACATTTGTTATCATAAATACAATACTGTGCAAAAACATTTTTCTAGATCTATGCTCTTAAAGTCCTCTTGGTGGAATCCTTTTCTTTCTTGTATATGTAGACATCAAGGATGTGTACCTTAATGTCCCCATTTTCCCAGCACAGCAGCAATTCTTTTGGAATGGGCTCTGAAGGACAACATAGCCCTTGACCATCGAGAGATTGCGAGACCCTCAGTTCTAGTGTACCTACTCCCAACATCCTAGTCATCATGGGATAAATCAGTCCAGTCTTTGGAAAAAACAATTCTTCAGACCAAAGACCGTGACTGAGTGGCTTAGGAATCCAACTCTGGAGTCCGAAGTTCTCTTTTCTGTATGAATCTCACAACAGATGCCAGTATGTCAGATGGGGAGCCCTGGGCACCCAATTTGTGCGGGCAACATGAACGTTTAAGGATTTTCATCTCTTTATCAACAATCGGGAACTTTAAGGTGAAATTGTTCTGCAGTTTTGTTCCTCTAGGTTATAGGGTACAGATCCAGTTGGACAATAAAATGGCAGTGGCATACATCAACCATCAGGGAGGAACCACAAGTTTTATGCTTCTAGAGAGGTAGATCAGATTCTGCCTTCGGCATAGCAATCCGTTCACATCCTGTGGAAAACTGTCAGATTTCCCTAGCACAGCCTGGAGCTAGGGAATAGTGCCTACCCCTGGAGGTGTTTCTAGACTTGTGTCACAAATGGGGTATGCCAGATGTAGGCCTCCAGGTTCAGCAACAACAGATTTGTTTGCAAGTACAGGTATCCTCTAGCAGAAGCAGTCAATGCTTTAATGGCACCGTGATGTCAGTACTTTCTGATCTACACCTTTCCTTCCAAAAACTACTTGCTTGTCTGCTTCACAGGATTACGATAACGGGTGTTCCAGTGGTCCTCATAGCTCTGGACTGCCCCATTTGTTTCAGTGGGAGTAATTGTGCCTCATCATTTGTGTCCGTGGGGGGAATTGTGCCCCCATTGTTGTCACTGGGAAGATTTGTGCCCCATCATTGGTGTCATTGGGCCCAATTGTTTGTATCATTGGGCTCTTTCAGATTCTGTCACAAGGACCTGTTTTTCTTCCTGCTTCATGGTCACTTGCTTTAATGGCATGGTTGTTGAAGGCCAGGTCATGAGAAAGAGGCATCTCTATTGGCTAAGTCTACTTCCTGCAAAGTCTACCAGCGCACTTAAGACATACTTTGCTTGGTGCAGGACAAAACACTCACTCCTGGAAATTCTCTGTGGGAAATTATCTGTTTTGCAGATGGGCCTGGACCAGCATTTAGTCCGAGTGTCAGGCCTCTGCACCTGCAATCTTGTTCCAGGGACCTCTGGCTTCACATTTTTCAATCAAGACTTTTTTGCAGGGTGTCTTCACGTGTGACTCTCAATCTCGGCACTTCAAAAACCACCTTTTGAACCATTCAGGGATATTCCTTTCTGCACTCAGCACAAGGTTTAATTTCTTGATGACATCCCCTCTGTGAGGCAAGTGTCTGAACAAGGTGGTCTTGAGGCCCAGAACTTCTTGGCCTTTCATCCCCAACCAGGAAAACGTTCTTTCATCCCTTTGACCAGCCCAATTTCCTTAGAAGATCTTTCTCTATTGCCTGGATGGAGCTTGCACTTTTGCGAGTTTACCTCACAGCAACCCCATCAGAAAGACTAACTTTTTCGTTCTTTATCGTTCCTGATGGTCCACATAAGGAGGAACCTTCTTTTTCAGTTGCTTAGGCTGGGCAACATTTAGGCTTATGGTCTTAAATGTCTGGTTCCCCCTTTCTTGTTAAGGGACAATAATAATAGCCCTTTGAGTGCTTCCTGTGCTTTTTCGCATCAAGCAAATGTTTCCCAGATTTGCAAGGCTGACAGATTTTACCCAGTTTATGTTAAGACTGATTCTAGCTTTGGGCGTAAGGTCTTTCAAGCAGCTCTTGGAGATTTCAGGCAGTCCCTAGTTCTGGCTATAACCCCTCACACTGCATCCAGCAGCTCCAGTTTTTTTTTCTGCCTAGCATAGAAGGACCTGGCTCCTGGTTGGGACCATTGGTCCTGGAGATTTTTTGCTACTTTTTTGATCCTGAGATCTACTATCAACTGCCGGCTGGGTGACAGGCTGGATAATATAGATCCTGGTAGTCTCCCCAGTCCGGCCATCGAGCGTGAGCAGACCTTTAGCTACGTGCTGGGTCGGCCACGACATGCCCCGTTTGCTCCAGGGGTGGCCGGTGAGCTATATGCTCCGGAGCACACATATGACCGGGCTACTGCTGTCCGAGTCAGTGTGCCATGGCTGACAACCACCCCATACCGCTCGGGTGATGGGTCTGTCCGGAATGCGTCCAGCAGTCCCCGCAGGACGGGTAAGTACGGTTCCTCTTTCTCGGCAGGATGGAACAGCTGGGCATTCCTGGGGAGGTCGACTAGGGGGTCTCTCACTCTCCCTTGCTTCTCTCCCTGTCCCTTCCCTCCTCCCCATGCACTGTGGTGGCTGGGCCTGCTGTGTACCGGGCAGGGGGGTCCTCCGGGGGGGGCTCCGAGTCCTGGCTGGGGGCTGCGCGGGGTGTCCAGGGTCCGCTCTCCATAGTGGGGTGTTTCTTGGTCTGCCATGTGGGATGCCTCCGCTTGGAGGCTCAGCGTGTTCGCGGCCTTTTTCCTTACCTCAAACGGCCGGAGGCCATTTTGGCGAAGTCTGGCGGCCATTTTCTTGTAGCCCGCGCTCATTTTGGCTGATACGGCCGGCGGGCATTTTCTTGTAGCCCACATGCTTTTGCTGAGGCAGCCAGCGGCCATTTTCTTGAAGTCCCAGCGTAGTTTTTGCCTCTAGCACTGGGAATATCTCTCTGAATGGCGCGAACAGCACAAACACCTCAGACGCAGGAGAGGGCGGACAGTGGCGCTGTGCAGTACCTGGGTCAGGGTGGTGAGTCCTTTGGGGGGCCCTTCGGTCTGTGGCAGCTAGGATGGTGGACTTTTGTTTACCTTGTCTTGGTCCCTACGGGTGTCAGGCGAGTGTGGGTCAGCATGGCGTCAGAAGCTGGCGCTTCTAACCCCAGACATCCCTGTGGTGGCAACGGGTGCCGCTGCAGTGCCTATGGACGCTTTGTCGGCGGTCCTGGAGTCCTTTGTTGCCAGGGTGGTGTGCGGGCGCAAGGGGGGTAAAAAACTCCCCCCACCATCTTTTGGGGAAAGCTCTGATTCAGACTCTGGACTTGCTGTGGCACACGGCCCCTGCTCCTGAAGAGTCAGAGGATGCGGACCAGGACCATTCGGACCGTGAGGATGACTCTGTGTCAGCGCAGGAAAGAGCGCTTGTTGGAGCACTTATCAGCACAGTACGGGATACCCTAAAATTGGAGGATACAGCGGGGGCATCTATTGAGGTGTCGTCCCTTTTGGGAACGACCGCAGCGGGCCTTTTTGGTCCCAAAACGCATGGTGGACCGTTACCCCTTTGAGGAGAGTTTCCTGAAAAAATGGACATCTCCCCCGATTGTGGACCCCCCGGTATCCAGGTTAAACAAGGTAACCATGATTCCGGTGGAGGGGACCCCTGCTTTTAAGGACCCTGCAGACAGGAGGGCCGAGGCGGTGGCCCGGTCCATGTTCAAGGTAGTGGGGTCAGCATTGCGGCCAGTGTTGGCCACGGCCCTGGGGTCGCAGACACTTACCGATTGGGCAAAATTGTTGCACCACGAGTTGGAAAAGCAACAGGCTTCCCCGGCCTGCGTGGAACTGGCCGACCAGCTGGTGCATGGCCTTAAGTATGTCTGCGATGCTGCCTTAGATACAGCTCCCTTGCTTTCCAGAGCCTCAATATCTGCTGTGGTGCTACGTCGCCTAAATTGGGTGAAATGCTGGTCCGCGTACCAGACTTCCAAGAAGGCTCTGGCGGATTTGCCCTTCCAGGGAGAGAGGCTATTTGGAGCCTCGCTGGATGACATTAAAAATGTCACTGGGGGTAAGAGCACGCTGCTTCCACAATCCAGGAAAGGTAAGGAGCCACGCCGTAGGCCAGGGCCCTCCTTTTCCGCTCAGAAGCGGGGTTTTTTTTCGTCCGCCCGGGCCCGCAGGCAATGGTTTCCAGGCCGACAAGGTGCCCGCTGAAGCACAAAAGCATCCCTGGTTTCACAAGCCGAACAAATCTGCGACAGCATGAAGGTTTGCCCCCGCCCGACTCTCGGGTGGGGAGTCGCCTTTGCGAGCTTGCAGCTCGGTGGACCTCCCTGCTTTCCGACCAGTGGGTTTGCGAAGTGGTTTTATCAGGGTACAAGATAGTTTCTTTCTTGTCCACCAAACAGATTTTTTCCCTCCAAGCTTCATCTTCTTCCGGCTCGTCGGGACACCTTGTTTGGGGCAGTGCAGAACCTGCTGATACGCGGGGTGATAGTACCGGTGCCGTCGCCGGAAAGGTTTCAGGGATTCTACTCCAATCTGTTTGTAGTCCCTAAGAAGGACGAGGTCCGTTCAATCCTGGATCTCAAGGCCCTCAACTGCTTTGTAAAAATACAAAGGTTCAGGATGGAATCCGTTCGCTCTGTGGTCGCTGCACTCCTCCATCCGGGGGATTTTCTGGTGTCCTTGGACATCCAGGACGCATACTTGCATGTCCCCATATGTGTCGGGCATCAGAGGTCTCTGCGGTTTGCAGTCAGGGGCGAGCACTACCAATTTGTAGCTCTCCCTTTTGGCCTGGCGTAGGCACCAAGAGTTTTCACCAAGGTGCTTGCCCTGATTCTGGCTTTGCTGAGGCAGTGAGGGATCGCTATCGTGGGCTACCTGGACGACCTCCTTCTGAGAGCAGCTTCCGCCTCAGCATTAAGGGAGGATGTGGCGATCGCCAGTCAGACTCTTCGGGAGTTTGGTTGGGTACTGAACCTCAAGTCAGTGTTGGTGCCGACTCAGCGCCTGGAATACTTGGGCTTGATTCTAGACTCCTCAGAAGCAAGAGTTTTTCTCCCTTCGGACAAGTTGCAGACTCTTCAGGCTGCGGTGAAGTTGTTGGTGTCCCGCAGGTGGACGTCGCATTTTTGCATGCGAGTCCTGGGTCTCATGGTAGCCACCTTCGAGGTGGTACCGTATGCTCAACTCCACACTCGTCTTGCAAAAGGAGATCCTGTCAAAATGGGACAAATCTCAGTTGTCCCTGGATTGTCAAATCCGGGTGAGCCGGCTAGTCAGGGATTCCCTGATCTTGTGGCTGAGGTCTCCGGCCCTTCAGTCCGGGAAGTCGTTCCTTCTCTTTCACTGGACGGTGATCACGACGAACGCCAGCCTGACCGGTTGGACGCAGGTAGAATCCCGCCTGCCGATCAATGTGCTGGAACTTCGGGCGATCCGGTGGTGCTTCTCCACATTTTTTCAGAGGCTGCAGGGACGCCCAGTCAGTATCCAGTCGGACAATGCCACGGCGGTGGCGTATGTCAACCATCAAGGAGGAACAAGAAGCTTGGCTGCAGCATTGGAGGTCGCTCACATCCTGAGGTGGTCAGAGCGGAGCGTGCCGGCTCTATCGGCCGTATACATTCCAGGCGTAGAAAACTGGCAAGCGGACTAACTAAGTCGTCAGATGCTAGACCAAGGAGAATGGTCGCTACACCCGGTTGTGTTTCGACTCCTTTGCCTGAGATTGGACACGCCAGACGTGGATCTCCTGGCTTCTCGACTCAATAGGAAGGTATTGAGGTTTGTGGCAAGGTCCAAAGATCCCTGGGCGGACGCGGTAGACGTGTTGGTGGCTCCGTGGGGACAGTATCGGCTAATTTATGCCTTCCCCCCGCTAAAACTTCTTCCTCGTCTGCTTTGCAGAGTAGAGACAGAGGGGATTCCGATGATTCTACTTGCCCCAGATTGGCCTCAGCGTCCCTGGTACCCCAACATAGTATGCCTGGTGTCGGATGTTCCTTGGCGACTACCGATGCGAGAGGACCTTCTGTCGCAAGGTCCTATACTTTATCCTGCTTAGTCGCTGGCTTTAATGGCATGGCTGTTGAAACTCAGGTGCTAAAGGACCGAGGCCTGTCAGATTCTGTAATTTCCACCCTGCTGAGGGCACGGAAGTTATCTTCTCAGAAGATTTATCATCGCACGTGGAAGGCCTACATCTCTGTGTGAGGCGATGGAGTGGCGTCCACGGACATATTCGGTTTCCAGAATCCTGCTGTTTTTACAGCGTGGAGTGGATCAAAAACTTGCCTTAAGCACCATTAAGGGGCAGATATCAGCCTTGGCTGTCTTCTTTCAACGACCCTCGGCGGCTCATTCTCTGGTGAGTACGTTTGTGCAAGGGGTTCGACATGTGGCCCCTCCGGTTCGACCACCGCTGCCTCTGTGGGATTTGAATCTGGTGCTCTCGGTACTTCAGAAACCTCCGTTTGAGAACATCAGAGAGGTTCCCCTTTTCACACACTCTCAGAAAGTAGTTGCCTTTCTGGTGGCTATTACATCAGTTAGGAGGGTTTCTGAATTGGCAGCCTTGTCTTGCAAGTCTCCCTACTTGATCCTCCACAAGGATAAAGCGGTGCTATGCCCGCAGCCTTCGTTTTCTTCCGAAGGTTGTTTTGGCTTTTCATCTAAATGAGGACATTGTGCTTCCATCCTTGTGTCCTCGGCCGTCGCACCCCAAAGAGGTTGCTTTGCATTCCTTGGTCGTGGTCCGAGCTCTGCGGGTGTATCTGTCTGCTACGGCTCAGTTTCGGAGGTCAGACTCACTATTTGTCGGTGGTTGGTCCAAGGAAGGGCCTGGCGGTCTCGTCGGCCACCATTTCTTGGTGGATCGGACAGATCGCGATTCAGGCTTATGCCCTAAAAGGCTGGGTGCCTCCCTTTCCTGTCACGGCACATTCAACCAGGGCAATAGGTGCCTCTTGGGCTTTCCGACATCAAGCGTCTGTCTCCCAGGTGTGTAAGGCGGCGACCTGGTCATCAGTTCACACTTTCACCAAGTTTTACAAGGTTGATGTGAATGCATCTGCGGATGCTCTGCTTCGGCCGCAAGGTTTTGCAGGTGGCTGTTTAAGGTTGCAACTCCTCCGTTGAGCTCTGGTTGTTTTAGGTGGAAGTTTGCTTGCTTGCTGTTCCCACCCCCTCATTTTTTTGACGCTGCTTGGGTGACGTCCCTAAGGTCAAGACTAAGTGCTGTGTCCGTCCATGAATGAAAGAGAAAATAGGATTTTTGTACTCACCGTAAAATCCTTTTCTCTGAAGTTCATGGATGGACACAGCACCCACCCCTCCTTTTTATGTTTGTACTGCTTTTTGACGAACTGAGCTGCTGGATGCAGTGTGAGGGGTTATAGCCAGAGGGACCGCCCCCTGGGCGGTACTGTACAGGTTTGATGTTAACATGTTCTGCCTTGTCCTCTCCTGATAGAAGGTGGATAACCCTAAGGTCAAGACTAAGTGCTCTGTCCGTTCATGAACTTCAGAGAAAAGGATTTTACGGTGAGTACAAAAATCCTATTTTTGTGTGTGTTGGTGTTTTGTTGCTGTTGCCCGTTCCTCGGTTGGACTGCTTTAGGACAGGGTTTCTCAACTCCAGTCCTCAAGGCGCCCCAACAGGTCATGTTTTCAGGCTTTCCATTATTTTGCACAGGGGATGTAATCAGTTTCACTGCCTTAGTAATTACCACAGCTGTTTCATCTGAGGGAAATCCTGAAAACATGACCTGTTGGTGCGCCTTGAGGACTGTAGTTGAGAAACACTGCTTTAGGACAATGTGAAATGTTGTGACCCTCAATGGGCTAGAAAGGAAATGGTTTTCGTACTTAACCTAAAATCTATTTCTTGGAGTCTATTGAGGGACCCACACTGTGTTCATGAGCATTTTTTTGGTACTGCTTCACCACAAACAATATGAGTCATGCGTGTTGTCATGTCCTGTCATAATTTTTGTTTTGGAGCACACCTAATTTTTTAATTCAGCTTGAAAATTGGAGTTCAGCTTTCAACTGTCCATGTTCTGAGAAACCATAAGAACAAATGTCTGTTTCATACAAATACTTTTTTATCAGCAACTAAAATAACTGACCTGTATCTAATTTAAAATTTGCTGGATTTCGTTTTTTGTTTTTTTTTTTACATAAATTTGATTTATTTCAGATTTTACAATTAGTGTTTTCAGTTTTACAGTGGAAATACTAATGTGCTATGCTTTGGCTTTACAACAGCACTTTTGTCTTATGTTTGAGAGCCTTTTATTCCATTTTGCCCCATTGTCTCTTCCATCACTGTATGTTCTCTGAGAAATATCTTTTCACATCATGCTTTCTGAGACTGAAGTCAATTAGCTTGTCCATTTGACTGGCACTATAATCGTTCATTAATTAATCGTTTTGACCTAAAACAGTTCTGTTCATTCTGTGGGGATTGGGTATAGTCAGGCCATACTATAGCATAATTGTTTTGCCATCATCATCTTGAAAAGTGGCATTTGTTGCCGAGTGTGAAATTACAGGCAAGTCTGTCTTTTTGTGCCGTTATAGATCTCTCTAACGTCTCACGACGTCCATCTCACCTTTCAAGAGGTTTTCGTATTTTCTATCTGTCAGCTAGAGGCTACAGCAGATGAGGTAGATACGCAGATAATAAAAGCAGCAGTGCGAATACAATATCGGCTAAGTGTATTCCATAGAAGAGCTGTGGATTCTTTTGATAAATAGAAAGATATACAGATTGAAAATAATCCCTTAAAATGATCTGGACCACTCGCTGCTTAAAAACACCCTTGTTCTAGGGTTCTAGTAATACCAGCCACTGATCCGTTTGAATATGCAAGTCAGCCGTTCAATCCAACACCCTTTGTATGAACATGAAAAACTAAAGGTTGGGACTTTTAGTTGAGGTGTGGGGCCTAAAGGAATACCTCCATCCCGGTATCTGGAAAAGGGAAGCAAATATGCAAAGGTGGGACTTTGAGTTGAAGCATGCTTCCCAGGAGGTAACACGGATCAATTGAATGGGGCATGTATCCAGTTAATAGAACCAAAGACATTACATGAGAGCATTGCATGGCAATTGACAGTCAGTATTTTAATCGTATACAAAGTAACAAGGACAATAATAACATAGCACACCTAATGTACCAGTCCATAATTGAATGGTATACAAATTACAGCAATCAATGGTAGTAAAATATAGTAACACATTGGTTCATAAAAATCCCGGTGACAACATAGAGAGAAAAGGGGGGCCCACTTCAATGAAGCGTGTCTCCATGATAAGAATTACGTAGATTAAGTGCGCTGGCACAGTCCACTGAGTATAGAGACTGGTAGATAATAATGATATTGACGTACATACAAGAAAGAGCATCTAATTAGCTCGCAGTGGGCATATTGATACATTGTATGAAAAATATACATAACCAGTATCATTAAAATTTATCTCCATGATAGTTATAACCGTAGTTGATTGGTGAATACCAATTGTTGTATGAGGTGATGAATGGTGCAGTAGCAATATGTATAGATAAGGGCATCTTATTGGCTCTACGCGTTTCGTGGCTACTGCCACTCTTCAGGAGCAGGTATGGGGTAGAGGTCTATAAATGACAAGGCAATAAAATTTGAGATAAAGATTGTATAATATATGGAAAGTATATAAAACCCTTTGTAATATTTTTTTGCTCCCCTCTTTTTTTCGACAAAGAAAGTTAAAGGAGAAGTACAGCCAAAGCTTGTTTGACTGTACTTCTCCTGTGGATCACAGGAGTGCAGTTCATTCTGCACCCTTGTGATCCATATTCAGCAGACAGCTGGCTGAAGCCTGTTGTCAGCTGACATCACAGAGCCAGTCCAGGCTTGGAAAAGATTTGCGACCATATGGTTGGGATCCGCCCACATGCCAGGACTGGCACCCGACTCAGGCTTTCAGCGAGCCAATGAAAGTTTGAGCCAGATGCTCCCGTCCCTCTCCAGCCAAGCACTTCAGTGAGCGCAGTGGGGCAGAGAGCCGGTGACCAACAGTCACCGTCTCTTTCCTCATAGAGCTCTGAGAACCGAGTGATCAGCGGTGTTTGATCGTACGGTTCTCAATCTTGGAGCCTTAGAGCCAGCGGGCGACAGATGCAGCATCAGTCCGATGCTGCATCCACCTAGAAAAGTATGATTAAAAATATATATATTCCTATAATTCTCTTTTTAAAAGCATTATAAATCTTCCTACCTGCACCTTGTGATTTTCATCTGCATAAGATGTGCTTTGATCATGATGTCATTTGGTACCCTGTACGCACAGCCTTTAGTAGAGTAAATCTTTGCATTCCTTTTGTCAGTAGTTTTTGTTGGTGTTCCAATATGAGGCATGGCACTGCACAGGTCAATGCATGACCTCTTTCTGTAGTTTAAGAATCAACACTTCCAGTGAAGAAACTACAAATCCCACAATCCCTGGGTCTTTCTAGCACAGGTGCAGTAATTAGATCTGACACAACCACAAACAGGTAGAGCATTCACAGGAAGAGATGTGTTTTCATCCCATTAGCACTCGCTTTTGTGATGCAACACAGAGGAAATGGTTACGGATGAATTGGCTTTAGTGAAGGGGGAATATGGTTCGGGTTGTTTTTCAGGTGTTGGGCTTGTCCCCTTCTGTTGCAGTGAAGGGAACTTTTAAGATGTCAGCATACCAAGCCATTTTGGACAATTTCATGCACCCAACTTTGTGGTAACAGTTTGGAGATGGGCCCCTTCCTATTCCAACATCACTGCGTACCAGTCCACAAAGCAAGGTCCATAAAGACACGGATGAGCGAGTTTGGGGTGGAGGGACTTGACTGGCCTGCACAGAGTCTTGACCTCAACACAATGGAACACCTTTGGAATGAATTCGAGCGGAGAATGCAAACCAGGTTTTTTCGTCAAACATCAGTGCCTGACCTCACAAATGCTCTTCTGGAAGAATGGTCAAACATTCCCATAGACACACTCCTAAACCTTGTGGACAGCCTTCCCAGAAGAGTTGAAGCTATTATAGCTGCAAAGGGTGGGCCAACTCAATATTGAACCCTACGGACTAAGACTGGGATGCCATTAAAGTTCATGTTCGTGTAAAGGCAGGCGTCCCCAAAACGTTTGACAATATAGTGTATATTTGAAATGTAGGAGGTGTGGAGGTAGTGCTATCTACCACCACGCAGTAAAACGGCTGTATTGGTTTTGTTTGCTTTCAATAAAATCTGACACAGAGAGGTAGGCAGTATAGCAAATGTACGTGACTGTCCAGTGTGTTGTTTTTTATGCAAAGGGCATTGTAACATGCATTCTGAACTCAGTAACGCTATGTATATTTTTAATTATGGGTAGTTGGGGTTGGTGATCATTAACGTACAATTTTTACCTTGTCACCACAGAACTTGTTGAATAGGTTAATTCCCCATAGCAAAGTTTCTTAATACGAGTGATGTTTTGAAAGTAAGACTACTGTCAACTGACAGTGCCTTCCACCTGGTGTGTCATGACCATAGTCTGATATGTCTTGCGCTCGCTTATCCAGCTAACATTACCACACAGTCTTGAAGTTAACCTGTAATTTAGTCTTCACCCCAAATGACAAAAATGTCTCAGTGGGATACTGGGAGATGAACCGCAAACAGGGCTTACTAAGAACAGAAATTGCATGGAAACCCATCACCTAGGCCTTATTTTACCCCTTTTGTCAGTAGTATTACAATCAAATTAATATTTTTTTTGGAATGTATATTTTTTTCTTTTTTGCGCACCCTCAAATCTACGTGGGGATAAAATAGTAATTCAGTTGCATGGCAACGCACATTGACTGCAGTGGGCAAGGGAAGGCGAAATGTAGAGCCCTAACAGTAGGGTATAAAAAGTTTTAATTTAAAAGCGAGTAAATGTGATGGGATTTAATTTTTCAAATGTTAGTGTGGCTGGTGCTCTGACCCTTGAGTGTATTGTGTATTATGTTGCTATATTTGAGGGTTGTTTTTAGCCATTTTCGTTCCTTGAAGCCTTGCTGACCGCCCACGGTACATTTACATCATTACTTTGCTTACTACCATTATAAGGGCTGCATCTAGCTTCCATAAACCTCTGTATCATTTTGTACTGTGGACGATTCTCTACAAGATAAAAATGATCGCAGCGGCAGATTCCCCACTGCATCACTTTAAGAGGCGACAGGAGAGGTAACCTTCCCCTTCCCGGTTGTCTCTGAGCTTACCGTAGCCGTCGGTAAGCCTGGAGCGGATCCGATCCCTCTGATGCAGGAAGTCAAGTGAGGGCAAGATAGGCTCTATGCCCTTGGAGGAACGGAGCGACGTCTGACATCACTTCCACCTCTAAGGCTTGATATATATATATATATATATATATTAGGGCTGTTACTGATTAAAATTTTTGTGTTCGATTTTTAATTTCGATTTAATTATAATGCACATAGATCCAACTACTTTTAGCTGATCTCCTTGGCCGATTCCCAGTGCAGCTACCAACCACTGGAAAAATCGATAGAAGGATACAAAAAACACACAAAGGCAGCGCTCAATGGGAATAGCATTAAAACTTTTATAGTCTTCAAGTAGATAACAAAATAAATATTGCACTGGAGATAAAATTGATGTAGCTACATAAACTGTTAAATGGTGTGAGTAATACCAAACGGTAGCAAAAGCAGTCATAAAAACATGTAGCTAAGTATGATACTGGTATAAAAATGTGTACAACGATACCACTACTGAATCCAGATGAGAAGGGGTTAACATCAGTCCGTCGGCATGTAGATGTCCCGTGAAGGGAACTATCACAACTCCCAGTGGATGGCTGTAGAATCCCAGGTTGATAGAGGGAAGTGTAACAGCCATTGCGTGTGGCAGATAGTAAGGTCCCGCCGGCATGCAGATATGAAGGCACAGCAAAGGAGCCCTTCAGATGGACACGGCAAGCCCAAAGAATTTTGATCGATCAAAAGAATTTTGATCGATCAAATCAATTAATCGAGGAATTAATAGTTAATTTCCACAGCCCTAATATATATATATACACATACACATACACACAGACATAGATATACAGATATACAGATATATAAAATGTTTGGGGCTTCAAAGTCATTTTCTAGCAGAATATACTAATTTTAAATTGTAAAAAAATTCCAGAAAAGGCCTGGTCAACAAGTGGTAAAAGTCAACTCCACCTCAAATTTTTTATGGTGAAGTGCAAAAGTTATTCAAAAGTTATTCATTTTGTGAATGACATTCATCACCTATCATGTCCGTTATTGCTTGTAGAGGCTTTTAAAACGGCCCCAAAAAAGAACAAGAGGAAGCCTCCCTGCAAAAGAGTGCTCATCTCTCTGGTGGCCTATGTCCTATTTCCCCTCCTTCCAATGCTACTGTCTCTGTAACTGTCTTGGCATTTGACATTTCCAGGAGTGTCAGAATCTTATGTCCCTAGCCTTGTGCTGTGGTTCCATCCTCTGGCTCCTACATCACTAAAGGCTCAGGCAATTCAACATCATTGTTACCAAGGTGTGTAATAGTCCAAAAAAGTTCAAATTGTCTCAGGCTAACATCTAAAACTTTTTCTTTAATGTAAGTGTTTATGAATCCACCATCAAGAGAACAGTAAACCCATGGTTTGGTCCTGCTTTGCTGCTTATGGATTATGATGAATTGTTCCCATAAATTGGAACTACTGTGTATATACAGTGGTTAAAATAAGTATTGAACACATCACCATTTTTTCTAGCTATATATATTTTTAAAAGCGCTATTGACATGCATTCATACATATATACAAATAAGTTCAGAAATGTAGTTATGTGTAATAAAATGGAATGACACAGGGAAAAAGTATTGAACACATGAAGAAAGGGAGGTGCATGGAAAGCCAAGACACCAGCTGAAATCTATTAGTAGTTATAAAGCAATCCTGCCCTTTGTCAGTGCAAATTAATATCACACTCTGTAGACATCGGGCGCAGGCGCACTGAGCGTGCCGTTTCTAACGGCGATCATGCCGTTAGTGGCGGCACCAGCGCACATGTGCGGGAGTGACGTCATCGCGGCTCCAGCCAGTCACAGCGCTGGAGCCGTGATACCCGGAAGTCACTCTGGGATAGATGGCGGCGTCGGAGGAGGCGAACGAAGGCCGCTGCGGGGGCTTCTATCTCGGCTAAGTAATTCATAATGAGCTAGTATGCTATGCATACTAGCTCATTATGTCTTTGTCTTGCAGGATGTATTTTTATTTTACCGAGAGGGTTTACTTCCTCTTTAAGGTGAAAAACCATAAAGGTTTGCTTGCAACCCCTTTTAAATTTATTTGCGACTTTAGATCCTCTCAGGGATATTTATTAATCGGGCTAAATCTAGGTTGTTTCCTTTAGACCCAAGGAGTAAAGATTTGGCAATCCTTACTCCCCTTTAGTTGGTGCACCATTTTAAATACCTGGGTATTTACATGGACAGGGAGCTGCATAATTCCTCACTCTTAACCTCACTCCCATTCTACAACCAGTGATGACCAGGTTTAATCCCTGGTCCCCGATCCCACTAAAATTCATGGGAAGGATCAACAATAAGATCAATGTTATTCTCCCAATTCAGTTTATGGATTTAAGGATTCCATTTGCCTACAGAACTGAGTTGTAAGTATTATTTCAACCACTCTGGAAGCCACTTTGCTGCATTTGCTTATTGTATTTGACAGCCTTCAATAAATAAAACATTAAAGAAAACCCTCCAATTTCTCCTATTCTTGTAGGAATGATCCTTCAGCCGCTTTGGATACCTTGATAAATTGTCACGAGAAGTACAAGTGCTGTCCAATGGAGTATGGCCTGCTGTTGAAGTTGGTAGAGATGGGAGAAACAGACCTGCTGAAGAAAGGTATGTGCATACTCTGTTTAATGGCATCTTTAATATTTCCTATTCATTTTTTTTGTGTCCTCTGCATTGTGGTTTATTGCTGCCAGTCTGATAGTCAGCTAGTCTTGTATATCTATCTCCTGAGACCAGTTTATTAAAAGTTATTTTCTCTAAGGTGAAACTTTCCTGGCTTTACCAGATTATATAAATGTACCCAGTAGTGTAGCAGGGATTTAAACAAATTGCCATTTTGGCTAATCCAGTTTTCGGTCTCTCCACTTACATCCTTAGCTTTGATCTGTCAGCCATGTAGTCACATTCCTCTGTATTGTAACAAGGAGAGTCGGACCACATCTAATGCTCTAAAGTGTATGAAACACAAAACGTCTCTTCTCTGTTCTTGGACAGAGTGATGATTAGACCCTGTCAAGTTTTTGTTGCCGTTTACCTTCTAGGGAGATTCACTCTTCATTTGTCCTGATGACCATCGCGAGTGGAAAACACAAAATATTGTCACAGAACAGGGAAATCTTCCAATGGACACCATTTTTCCAGAGATGGCTGTTAAGTGGGGAATTTCACTCCCTTTTAACATATTTAGCAGTTTCTGTTCTGTCTACGAAACAGGAAGTAAAGGAAAATGTCTGACAAAGCCATTTCCTACCCTGTAATAAAAAAACAAACAAAAAAAAAAAACTTTTTAGGCTTAAGTAATAGCGTCTACAAACTATGGGATATTTTATTTTTTCGGGACACTGACACTTTTGACACTTTGAGGACCAGTGACACTAATACAGTGATCAGTGCTAAAAAAATATGCACTGTCACTATACTAATGACACTGGCTGGGAAGGGGTTAACATCAGGGGTGATCAAAGGGTTAAATGTGTACCTGACCAGTGCTTTACTACTGTGGGGGAGGTGCTTGTACTAGGGGAAGGCATGAATTGGTGCCTGTGCTTGGCAGAAACACAGGATCCATGCCTTATGTACTGACAGAACGGCGAACTGCTTTATTTACGACGTTCTGCCTGTGTACCGAATGATCGGCAGGTGCCGGCGCACATTAAGTCCCCTGTACCCACTGATCAGCTCCCGCTGTGTCTGCCATGTATTATGGCATTGCTGAATGGAGGTCTATGCAGATGAATAGTACATGTCCTGTACATTTATAAATATCGATCAGTCAAGTTTTTTAATTTGTACTCATCAGGCTTGCCTCTAAGGATAATGAAGGTTAATTAACCCTTAAGAAATCATTTTGGAGTAAGTGGAGCTTTATGACCCTGGAATCACCCACTTATACGGGCCTCTTATTCAAACACGACAGCGTAGAGCACATGTGTCAAACACAAGGGCGACGGGCCGAATCCAAACCTCCAGGCCATTTCATGTAGCCCTCATACCTGCATATTTGCAGCTGTGGCTCCCCCCTTGTCTCCACCCTTGTCTCCACCCTCATCTTGTCAGCAGCAGAGAGGAGGTCAGAACTACTACAAATCCTGCATCTCTTTGTGCAGCCGAAGCACCCTCTAGTCTCCACCTCCCCTGGTCCCAGCATTCAACAGTCTCTGGCAGCTGACCCCAGCCCTCCTTCCGAGCAGCAGCACATGGTAAGGTGGGTTCACTGTAATGTAAGGTAGGGTGGGGTACTCTTGACTTCAGATGTAAGGGGTAGTGCTCTGGACATCTAGTCTTAGATAGAACTGGCCCTTTAAGGGGCGACCATACTGCTGAGGCGGCCCGCAATGAAATTGAGTTTGACATCCCTGGCTTGGAGCAAGAGTCCTCAAACCTGACAAACAAGGGGGCCAGTTCACTATCCTGCAGACCTTGAAGGGCTGAGACTGTATACAGTGGGAGTTTAAAATGCCCTGGCATAAGTGGGTGTAAACTGTGCTCCAGGGTCGGTGGCTTTTGTGAATAAAATGTGCCTCAAGACTAGTGAGCAGTGGGAGTAAAGAATGACTTGACATTTGTGGCTAGCGGGTCGAGGAAAAATACCCCCTACTTAGAGGAAGTAAACTTCCTTTACTGACTTTTACATATAGGTAAACCTATAATGAGGCTTACCTATAGGTACGTTTAGGAGATATTTACATTACATGCAGCTAGGGTTGTCCCGATACCGAGCATTTGTGCGAGTACTTGTACTCGCACAAATGCTCCCGATGCCAGATCCGATACCTGGAACCGGAAGTCGGCAGACGGAGAGGGCGGAGCAGAGATCGGTCTGGCAGCAGCGGATCACGGGGGTAAGCTGGCCGGGGCAGGAGTGCAGGGCAACGCAGCATATTCCTTCCAAAACGGTGACCGGAGCAGTCACATTCGGTACAGGAAGTGACGTTCCGTGTCTCCGTCGGAAGGTAAACATCACAACGCCCATCTTGGTACACCCTGCACTCGGCTGCAGTAAGCCAGCAGTGGACATCTTGTTACACCCAGCTCATATAGTTCGGGCTGGGTGTAAAAAGATGTCCGCTGCTGGCTTACTGCAGCCAAGTGCAAGGTGTACCAATATAGGTGTTGCAGTATACTTACTAGAAGTTAAATGACACGAATGATGAGAGGAAAGGAAGGATTTTGCAATGCTATATGCCATATAGTATTGCAAAGTCCTTACTCTCCTCTCATCATTCATGTAATTTATTATGCAATTGCCAATCAGTGCTTCATTTCAGTGCCTGCCCATAAGTGACATCAGTTCCATCTATCAGTGCCATCTTTCAGTGCCCATAAGTGCCGCCTATCGGTGTCATCTATCAGTACCCATAAGTGCCATCCATCTGTCAGTGCCAATTAGTCAAATTGTCACATGACATTAAAAAAAGAATCGGTATCGGCGAGTACTTGAAAAAAAGTATCGGTACTTGTACTCGGTCCTAAAAAAGGGGATATCGGGACAACCCTACATGCAGCTGGTGAAATCACTGGCGCATGTGCTCTGATGGAACGGCCACGCGTGCCGTTCCTTCAAAACCCTGTGGCGTGAACGGCGGCTCTCATGCGTATGCGCGGGAGTAACGTCATCACGGCTCTGGCCAGTCACGGAGCCGGAGCCCAGCGAATCCAGAAGCAAGACGGCTGAAAATGGGAGCCCCTGTGGCGCTGGAACAGCTTTGTTTTAAGGCAAGTTTAACATAATGTGCTAGTATTACGCATTATGGCTTTACCTTTTGGGGGGCGGGGGAGGTCCAGCGGTATACAACCGCTTTAATGTGTCGTCCTTGCTGTCAATGGAAGGAATAATGCTCCATCTTGGAGACAGTGGGAGGAATAATGCCCCATCGTTGGTGTCAATGGAAGGAATAATGCTCCATCTTGGAGACGGTGGGAGGAATTATGCTCCATCATTGCTGTCAGTGGGAGGATTAACGGCCAGTGGTTGGTGTCAGCAGGAGCAAAAATGGCCAGTGGGTTGGTGTCAGTGGGAGGAATAGCACTCTGTTCAAGACAGTGCCATTTAGACTGTGTGTTGACATCTTAAACTGAATGTCAATGCAAAATCAGTTTTCTGGTATATTTGGCATCACGCTTCACTGTATACAGTTTTTTTCTTCTTGCGCAAATAATTGCATGGTTTCTTGCCTGGAGATTGTGCCAGTAACAGCCCTTCATAGTACAGGCTGACAACGCTAAGCTTACTACTGCCTCTCAATTAACAGCATTGTTGTCAGCCTGCCGTGCACTCCTTCAGTATGCTTCTGGGCTGCCTGTGAGGTCCATTGGATAGGCAGCCCAATGGCAGAATGACAACAGTGTTGCTATATGCAAGCCCGGTAGCTTAGCATCAGCTTGCAACAAAGTGCTGTGATTGGCATGATCTCCGGGTGAGAAACCTTGTAGTAGATTGACGAAAAGATTGTTTGCATATGAAAACGATATACCGGGTGGCAGGCTGCTAGACCTCCTGAAACATTAGATTTTGGGTTCACATACACTTTTAAAGAAGGCCCCTGCTAAGCTCTCATAATTGACTAGCATTTTAGTCCTCCTCCGACCACAGAAGGTTGACTTCATTTATGTGATCATTAAATTTGTACAATGTAAGTGGTTACTCCTAACAATTCCAAAGAGCCAAAGTAGAAGTCTAATTGTTTGGCCCAACAAAGCCTAATTCTTGTCATCTCAATGCTACTCAGTCATATCTAATCTGCTAGGTTTAGATCCTTTTTTTTTCTTTTTTTTTTTTTTAAAGGGAAGTGTTTATACATGAAGTCTGATAAAAAGCTTTTTTTTTTTTTTTTCTTGTATTTGAAGCTCTTAGAAAATTTAGCAAACCTTTAATTACAAGCCTTCCCATAGTGCAGCCTTTTTATTGTAGGAGTCCGCGGTTTCAGCCGACATTTCAACAAAGGCTAATGAATGACAGGTATTATGCTCACAATATTATCCCGATGCCCTCCCATGTTTTCCCGAATAATGAATTAAACCATCAGCGGCCATACTTCATTCTAACTAGAGACCCTTTTGAGGAGCGTTCTCTGCAGCTTTTGTGTATAATAGCCATACATTTTGTAATTGATCTGTAAGTGAGAATCACCTTTTCTTTCAGAGCAGGCACTGCTGTGGGCACCGTGATTTTCTCATCTTTCCCTGGGATTCTATGAATAGCCGCTTTCTGATTTTCATAGCTTTTTATTTTTAAAGAAAGTGAGCTTTTTTTTTTTTTTTTTTCATTTTTCTAGGTCATTATTTTTTATTTTAACTAATTATTCCCTTGTGATCCCACAGCTGTCACGTTGCTATTTTATATGATGGTTGTCTGACAGTGCATGGGCATGTGCATTGCAGTTATTTTGAATGTAAAGGATGGACAGGACATGTTTTAACCACTTCCATACCGGGCCTATTCTGGCACTCCTCTCCTGCATGTAAAAATCATAATTTTTTTGCTAGAAAATTACTCAGAACCCCCAAACATTATATATGTTTTTTTTAGCAGAGATCCTAGGGAATAAAATGGCTGTTGTTGCAACTTTTAATGTCACACAGTATTTGCGCAGCAATTTTTAAACTTGGTTTTTGTTTTTTGGGAAAAAAAACTTTTATGAATTAAAAAAAAAAAACTAAAAAACAGTAAAGTTAGCCCAATTTTTTTCTATGTGAAAGATGATGTTACGCCGAGTAAATGGATACCTAACATGTTTTGCTTTTAATTGCGCACACTCGTGAAATGGCGCCAAACTCCAGTACTTAAAAATCTCCATAGGTGAAGCTGTAAAATTTTTTTTTTACTGGTTATCTGTTCACAGTTAGAGGAGGTCTTAGGCTCTCGCTCTAACGTTTGCAGTAATACCTCACATGTGTGGTTTAAATGCTGCTTACATATGTGGGTGCGACTTACGTATGCGTTCGCTTCCGCAGGGACGGGTATGCTTTAAATTTTATACATTTTTTTGCACTTTCCTTTTTTACATTTTTATATTTATTTTTTATCACTTTTATTCCTATTACAAGGAATGTAAACATCCCTTGTAATAGGAATAGGGCATAACAGGTCCTCTTTACAGAGAGATGTGGGCTCTATAAGACCCCACATCTCTCCTCTAGCCTGTAGAGACTGATATAAAATTAAAAATCTCAGCCTTTCCTGTTAAAAAAAAAAAAAAATGGCAGTGTTTACATCTGCCAAGGCCTGACATGACGTCATAGAGTTACGCCCGGCCCTCGAAGGTCATAGAGACTGCCGGGGACCATTTGTCTAAGGTAAACTTCCACCGCCGTGCCGATCGTACGGGCGAGCACTGAAGGGGGGTGGGGATGTCCCCTCCCGCCGCCGCTTGTAAAACAAGTGGCTGAACAGCCGCTATGACTGTTTTTATAGTGCAGGAAAGCTCTGGCAGAAAAAAGAGATCCGACTGATGCCTGTAGCTTCAGATATCCCCGCTCAAAGTCCAGGCTGTCATTAGACATACAGCATGCAGGAAGTGGTTAAATTAAGTCTGGAATATGGTGGCTGCTGTGGCTGACCTACTCAAAACGCTTGTTGCCACTGGCGTCGTTATTTAGAATTTTTAAAAATAAAATATAATATTCTGCAGTCCATGTGTGCATACTTAGGCTCGCCCCATACACAGCTCATTTCTTTCCTGCAACCACGGGTTGCAGGAAAGACTTGTGCTTGGTTTCCCCATCAACACACACAGTGTTGATGCGGGATTCCCTCCTGCTGGGCCATTGTCTTCTCCCGGCGGGGAAGGGCGTGAGAAGCGGTCCTCACCCGGAGAGGATGGCGATAGTGGCTATAGCAGGCGCTAACGATAATCACAAGAAAATTGCCCATTAACAGTTTGAATCGTGTATGGCCGGCCTTACTCTGGGTCTGTCTAAAAGTATTAAAGCAGATATATGTGATGGTCTTGACAGCTATGTCTTTTATATGGAGATTATTTCTACCTATAGCTACGTTTGTACTCTTTATTATTGTGCCTATGTGCCCTATTTGATATATTATCATAATTGGAGACATTTATGTTTTTTCTCCCTGATCTGTACTGTTTGAAAACTCAGAAAAAGTGATTGTAAAATTTCAATTGTTTTTTAACATGTTATACTTGCCTGCTCTGTGCGGTGGATTTGCACAGAGCAGCCTGGATCCTCCTCTTTTTGGGTCCCTCTTCTGTGCTCCTAGCCCCTCCCTCCTGTTGAGTGCCCCCACAGCAAGCAGCTTGCTGTGAAGGCACCTGAGTCGAGCTGCAGCTCCGTGTGTCCATTCAGACATGGAGCTGTGGGTTGGCCCTCGTTCCGGACAGCTGAGGGACATCGCTGGATAGAGATGGGGCTCAGGTAATTATGAGGGGGGCTGCACATGAATCCCACGCATGTGCGCGTTATCCCCAAACTGGGCACCCCACACTGTGCCTCTGCCCTGTCAACTGAGGGAGCTACTGCAGAGGCAGTTCACATAGCAGAAGCAAGGGGGAACAGCAGCAGAGGACCAGCCGTTTGTGGGTTCTGACACTCCCGGAAGTATCGGTTTCCCTTCAGATTTTTAAAGCTTATATCTATAAACTTTCTAAATTGTTTATGCAAACAAGTTGGCATGCATATATATTATATTTCCAAAAGTATTGAGACGCTTGCCTTTATACGTACATGAACTTTAATGGCATCCCAGTCTTAATCCGTAGAGTTCAATATTGAGTTGGTCCACTCTTTACAGCTATAACCGCCTCAACTCTTCTGGGAAGGCTGTCCACAAAGTTTAGGAGCGTGTCTATGGGAATGTTTGACCATTCTTCCAATGTTTTAGGTCAGGCATTGACGAGAAGGCCTGGCTTGCAGTCTCCGCTCTAATTCATCCCAAAGGTGTTCTATTAGGTTGAGGTGAGGACTCTGTGCCAGCCAGTCAAGTTCCTCCACCCCAAACTCGCTCATCCATGTCTTTATGGACCTTGTTTTGTGCACTGGTGTGCAGTCATGTTGGAACAGGAAGGGGTCATCCCCAAACTGTTCCCACAAAGTTGGGAGCATGAAATTGTCCAAAATATCTTGGTATACAGACGCCTTAAGAGTTCCCTTCACTGGAATTAAGGGGCCAAGCCCAACCCCTGAAAAACAACCCCACACCATAATCCCCCTCCACCAAATGATTTGGACCAGTGCACAAAGCAAGATTCGTAAAGACATGGATGAGCGAGTTTGGGGTGGAGGAACTTGACTGGTCCTGACCTCTGCCCGATAGAACACCTTCGGGATGAATTAGAGCGGAGACTGAGCCAGGCCTTCTCGTCCAACATAAGTGCCTGACGAAGGGGTCCTGCGCGGCCCCAAAACTTTGCACTTATGCCTGTGATGTGATCTCTCTACAATAAGGAAACATTTTGACGGTGATTGTTGATCCATGGTGTGCTGGCGAATATGTACACTTGCTTAACGCGTTTCCAGGACCCAGCTGGTAATCGCAGCAGCACCCACCATTGTATGAGCCTTGTTTGCCAGGAACCTGTGCGCTAGAAATATTAACACAATATCAGTGCCTGATCTCATAAATATGCTTCTGGAAGAATGGTTAAACATTCCCATAGGCACACTCCTAAACCTTGTGGACAGCCTTCCCAGAAGAGTTGAAGCTGTTATAGCTGCAAAGAGTGGGCCAACTCAATATTGAACCCTACAGACTAAGACTGGGATGACAGGTCAAATCCCATGACAAGTTGCAGCCTATTAGCGATCGCACTGTTCAAATCGGTGCGGCGCCGACTTTGTGGTACCGCACTGATTTTCAAAAGAAGTTTCTGCACTACTTTTGGAAATGTTGGGTGCGACTTGAATAGACATCTGTGCATGAAGCCGCACAGATGTCTTTCAAGTCGCACCCGAAGTCGCAGCGACATGCAGCTTTGAAATTTGTGTGATTTCAGATGAAGTTGTAAAATTTCAAAGCCGCAGTCAATGTGAACGGGGGCTAAAGCTGGCTGTACACTTATAGATTCATAAATTAAACAGATTGCTCCATCCACGCTAACAGTGCAGATAGATGACTCTCCCAATGAGGGCTATTGTATTTTGACAGGCGCCATCACCAGAATATCCAAACAGTGCCTGCATCTGATTGAATGCAAAAACTGTTCAGCCGACAGTTTTCCACCCTGCTCCTGCAAAAGTTGATTGAAAAAATTGAATTTTGTAACTATGGGTATTGCCCATAGTGCCACCTACAGAACAAAGTTTGGCCAATTCAGCTTAAGAGGGGATTTCCTTCACATTCAAAAGATATTGGGGGTGATTTACTAAAACTGGAGAGAGCAAAATCTGGTGCAGCTCTGTATGGAAACCAATCAGCTTTTAGTTTGTTTTTTGTCAAAGCTTAATTGAACAAGCTGAAGTTAGAAGCTGATGCACAGCTGCGCCAGATTTTTGCACTTTCCACTTTTAGTAAATCAACTCCATTGTCTCACTTCCTGTTGAGTCTGCAGGACAGGACATTTCCCCTTCCCTTACGGTCTCCAAAATTAAAAAAATGGTTTGGCATTAGGTATACATTAACATGGTGACAGAGTCTCTTTAAAAGGATTCAAGCTGCTTTTTTCATTGACCTTTGGGCTCTACTTCTCTTGAGAAATCCTCTATATGCAATAGTCTGTGCCCTTCCTTTACTAATAGATTCTTCATGGGAATATATGAAGAACTTTCATATTGGTTTTGGTTCTGCAGAGACTTCCTGTTTTAGAAGTTTGTTTCTTATGCCACGTACACACGTTTGGAATTTCCGACAACAAATGTTCGATGTGAGATTTGGTCGGATATTCCGACTGTGTGTAGGCTCCATCAGACATTTGCTGTCGGAATTTCCGATAACAAATGTTTGAGAGCGGGTTCTCAATTTTTCCAACAACAAAATTGTTCGGAACCAATTTCGACGCATGCTCGGAATAATTGTACTTCATTTTTCTCGGCTCTTCGTAGCGTTGTACGTCTCCGCGTTCTTGACCATCGGCATTTCAGAGCAACATTTGTGCGACCGTGTGTATCCAAGACAAGTTTGAGCCAACATCCGTCGGGAGAAAAAAATACGGTTTTGTTGTCGGAAATTCCGATCGTGTGAAAATCCCCTTTCTGCTTTGGACTCCTTGGGCAAAACCCATAGAGATCCTCCACACCTAAAGCCAGGAGCCTGAGTCAAAGATCTTAACTACAGTATCTTCTCCTGGGGAAGTTTGGTAATAAACAACAAGCTTATTCCAAGCACTTCTTATCAATGGGTGACAATAGGGATGCAACGGATCAATAAACTCACAGATCGGATCGATCCTCGGATCAGAGTCACGGATCGGATCATTTTTCTGATCAGCAAAAAAAAAAAGACAAGACAAATCTTGTTACCCCCACCGAAGTTTTAGATTTCACAGTTATTTTCAACACAAAACGGAGCTTATGTGCTTAAATACAGTATTTGTAAATCCGACGGACTGTTTACATGTTACATTTTAAAAGCAGCAGCAAACCTGCTGACCTTACATGGTTGCTAATGTGACAGAACACCTCCTGATTTTCACATTTAACTAAATGTTATATGTGAAAATCAGAGGTGTTCTGTCACATTAGCAAGCATGTAAGGTTTGCTGCTGCTTTGAAAAATTTAACATGTAAACAGTCCCTTGGATTTCCAAACACTGTATTTAAGCATATAAGCTCCGTTTTGTGTTGAAAATAACTGTGAAATCTAAAACCCCATTGGGTGTAACAAGATGTCTGCTTGCCCAGTTCTCACTATCCTTACTGTGTGGGGTGGAGCAAGATGGCGGCAACGAAACGTCACTTCCTCACGAGACAGCCGCCGCCGGGTGTACCAAGATGGCCGCCACTCCGGAGCTAAGTCGGGGCCTTTCCTATGGCTGAGGCTGGGGAGCGCTCCGCGGATCGTGTGGTGTGCCGATCCGAACAGGGTGACCTGTTCGGATCACAGATCGTCACCGCTCCGTTGCACCACTAGGTGACAATGCTCTGTTCCTGACTCCCAAGTTTTCTCTTGCATTGTCACCCTTTTACACAGGGTTGTTGGGAACTACAAGTGGTCCTTTCAACACGAATCACGGAGGCATGGTCCGATGATGTCACCATCAGGGAACACACCTTAAAGCAGTAGTAAACCGCTAATTGTGTTTTGTTTTTTTGGACCTGCAAGGTAAAGCCATAGTGTGCTAGTATGCATCGCATACTAGCACATTATGTTAAACTTACTTTAGAATAGGGATGAGCCGAACACCCCCCTGTTCGGTTCGCACCAGAACCTGCGAACAGACCTAAAGTTTGCACGAACTTTAGAATTCTATTAAATACAATGGACTCGAAGTTCGAAATCAAAAGTGCTAATTATCAAGGCTAATATGCAAGTTATTGTCCTAAAAAGGGTTTGGGGACCCGGTCCTGCCCCAGGGGACATGTATCAATGCAAAAAAAAGTTTTAAAAACTGCAGTTTTTTTGGGAGCAGTAATTTTAATGATGCTTAGTATGTCTAGTATGCCTGTGAGGCAGCGCTTGTTTCCTGTGCTTAGAACTGTGCTGAGAACTGCCCCTGCACAAAATGTTATTTCTGAAGGAAAAAAAGTAATTTAAAAGCACTCGCGGCTATAATGAATTGTCAGCTCCCGGCAATAGAGAAAAGTCATTGATAAAAAAAAAAAAAAAAGTGTGGG
Organism: Rana muscosa; assembly: GCA_029206835.1. NCBI lineage: Eukaryota > Metazoa > Chordata > Amphibia > Anura > Ranidae > Rana > Rana muscosa. The sequence goes on along the minus strand of CM055121.1, from coordinate 245,177,091 downwards.
GGTCCCCCCAAATTCAATTACCAGGCCCTTCAGGTCTGGTATGGATATTAAGGGGAACCCTGCGTCAAATTTAAGAGACGTGGGGTTCCCCCCAAATATCCATACTAGACCCTTTATCCGAGCACGCAACCTGGCAGGCCGCAGGAAAAGAGTGGGGGATGAGAGAGCTTTTTCTTGCATTGATACATGTCCCCTGGGACAGGACCCGGGTCTCCAAACACTTTTTATGACAATAACTTGCATATAAGCCTTTAAAATGAGCTCTTTAGATTTCTCCCATAGACTTTTACAGGGTGTTCCGCGGCTTTTCGAATTTGTCGCGAACACCCCAAATTGTTCGCTGTTCGGCTCGAACTCGAAGCTCATCCCTACTTTAGAACAAAGCCCTTCCAGCGCCGAGCTGTCACCGCTGACCAGGCTTCTATCTTCACCGGTCTGGGTTTGCGGACTCAAGCTGTGTAAGCGTCTGTAGTCCCAATGACGTCACTCCCGCGTATGGCACAGGATGAAACCGGCAGCATGTACAGTTAATATCTCTTAAACAGTGCACGTTTAGAAGATATTTACAGTACCTATAGGTAAGCCGCCTTTAGGCTTGCCTATAGGTACAAATTATGCATGGGAGTTTACTTTAAGAGATTCCATGCAGCCATCTCTGAAATGCACGTAGACTAAAATGAGGCTGCTTGGGTAGAAATGATTGAGATGGGGGTTTCAGTTTACTTTAAAAGGGTCCAAATAATCCACAGAAACCTTTTGATATCTCCAAATTGAAATTTTTTTTGGAACACAACAAACCCACTGACACACAAACTCCTGACTTCACGGTCTTTGAAAATGCTTGCAAATCTGACCCCCATAGACGTGGACTCATTTCTGCCATATATGAACAATTACTCTCTCATGTAACCGCTTCTCCTACAACATACACAACCAAACGGGAAACTGATCTTCATCTTTAACCAAATGAACTAGACTGGTCTCAAATTTGGCAAACCACTAAATCGGCCACACCAAATATAGTGGCTCTAGAAACAATATATAAGGTGCTAACTAGATGGTATCTGGTACCATCCAGAACCCCCCCCCCCCCCCCAATATCCCTCTCGCTGCTTTTCGAGGCTGTACTACTTTGGGTTCACATGTACATATATGGTGGGAATGTCCCATAGTAAGCTCCTTTTGGTCAGAAATCTTCAAAATTCTTTCTACTATGTTCAATATAACCCTTAAACCCAATCCCTCGGTAGCACTTCTGAACAGAAAACCACAGATCATAACACACCGCCAATTCAAATTATTTATTTTTATAACCATGGCAGCTAAACAAACTGTAGCAAAAGCGTGGAAATCGAACTCTCTATACTACTAGATAAAGTTTCTAATTTTGAATCCTTATGGAGACCTTGGATCAAACACTATTTACCCCCTGGTTTGGACTGTTCGCTAATTTATCCCTGAGAGATTATAATATCCACCCCGCTACTATTATTACCTTCACCTGATTCTCTAACCATTGGTCCCCCTGGACATTTCTTTCTCTCTCCCCTCTGTGCCCTATACCCTCTACTAGGTTTATTCTTGTTAATTATCTGATATACCAACTGTAATAGAAGATGCTTTGAATGGTTGGTATTTTTGACCTTTGACCACCAGATAAAGCCTAACCAAGAGAAGGAACTTGGCCCTGGTTTAGCCTAATTTTATTCCCCCAGCTATTCTACAACACATTACCTTTATATTTATAGGTTCATTCTATTCTATTCTCTTCATAGATTACACAATTATATTATTTCAATCAACTTAATTTCTCAATTACTTGTCATCAAATAGCTGCCTTGAAGCTATGATTATGACATTTCATGTTACATAATCTTATCCTACAATCCGCTAGATTATTTATTTTCATTTACATTTATAATAGTTACTTTCCTGAATGATTACGTCTTTTTCTACTATACTATTGTACATGTTATGTTAATGGAATATCTATTTCTATTATATTATTGTACATGCTCTGTTAATGGAATTTTGTTGATAATTATAAAATTCAATAAAACATTAGAAACAGAAAGGGTCCAAATAACTAGTCTGTGCTACATAGTTGATTGTTGTCATGGTTCTTGACTTTCTGCATGTATACCTGTTGCACATACAATTAAGTACGCTCCCCTTATTGTTTGCGCTATAGGGTTTTGTGACAAGGCTGGTTTGACTTTAAAGTGGTTGTAAGCCCTTACATATACCCAGTAAAGAGGCTATCTTCAAGTGATACACAGAGATGAAACAAATCCTCCTACATAGGTTGTACCTGTTTATTTACAGTCTTCTCTACAGCTGGTCAAAGTTCTGAATTTTTAAGCTTGTCTGAGAGTTCATAAAAAAAAAGGGGGTGGAGAGCTGAAGTTACTCTGCAGAGCTCAGTGGGGAGAGCTCTGAGAGCTGATTGGAGGGAAGAGAGGCTCACCCCCTTTCATGCAGCTAACAGGAACAGAGCTATGGCTGTCAATCGGATGAAGCTCCCTCCCCTGTCACCTTTTATCTCTTGGTGTAAGGAAAACGTGTCAGTGATTCATGCTGATAGCAGAGGAACAAGGAAGCAGACAGAAATGACGCTGAGTGCTCTGTGTAGAGACAAGTACATACTATAGAGCAGATGTTTTGGAACTACATTTCCCATGATGCTCATGCACTCTGCAGTGTAGTTGAGCATCATGGAAAATGTAGTTCCAAAACATCTGGGGTGCCAAGGTTCACCATCACTGCTATAGAGGGATATGCTTTGTTCATATTTTATGTCTGAGGTTTACAACCACTTGAAGTCACATTAATCAGTGGATTAAGCCCTGCCATCAATGTCCCAAAATGGAGAAAACTACTACAAAGTTTTTCTTTAAACAGAACGTATTTATCATGATTTAAAACGTTTCAAAAATGACAATTTAAACTTTTTTTTTTTGTCTCGCAACAGCTGTGGATTACATAAGTAACGCACGAGGGGAAAGGTTAATGCTCATCGACCTTTTATTTGTCTTTATCGAATCAGGAAAGTACGCGGAGGCCCAGAAGATTGCGGAGGTGAGGCGGTTAACTATAGTTCTTTAATCGCAATGTCATTTGTGCGAGATGTTTAATTGGAACACACTTAATATTTTAACCTCTAATTACACTTCCTCTGATTTATATTAATAGAATATAGTTATATTAATGGGAATGAGGGGGGAAAAAAGATACATTTAGTTCTGCTAAATATGTACAGTTTTATCACAGTAATTATAGATCAGGAGACAGTTTCATCTGCGTGTAGGATCTGTCTCTTACATGTGCGGAATGCGGTCAGGAATTAAAACAAAAGTGATATTTGCATAATGAATCTGCAGTCGCGGAACAATTAAATTAAAGCACCATTCCTGGGTGTAAAGTTGCTTAATCCCCCTTCCTTCGGAATTCTTTGTTGTACTTAAAAGCTCTGGAATTTAATTTGTGACTGTCCTTGCTAAGATTTATTTGTAATGCTTGTCTTCGAGTTAATCAGCCAAACAAGTGCTGTCTGCTAGTGTTTGGCATTTTCATTTAACGTCCCCCCCCCCTTTATATTTTCCCCTGTTCTCTGTCCCCTCCCGCTGTAGTAAGCAGCTTAGAGGAAGGGGTAGGTGACAAACTTGGTCTGTTAAGGCTTAGTATAATTCGTCTGGAGTTGATTGAAATTTTACCTCCTGAAACTGACAAGTCAAAAGAAAACAGGAACGTAAGAATAGACAGACACTCCGTATTTTTATTACATATTAACCCATTGCATATTCAAGTCTGCTGGAAGTTTTGCAGTCAGCAGAGGGCGTCCAAGGAAGGTCGATGCTGTTCTTTAAACACTACGCGCCTAAGGGTAAAACAAAACTTAGTGTTACTAAACCCAGGACCCGGCATTCACTATATCTGGTCTCCCGCAGTACACAGAACATAAAAAAATGCAATTGTTTTAGGAAATATAAATGGCTAATCAACTTTTCTCATGAGCAGTTAGAGCAATCTTGTGACTTCTATCGGTGTCCAGCCAAGCACTGGTAAAAGCTTGTAGCTTTCTGACTGTCCTATGAGACTGCAAGAGCCCTGATCCTCTGTCTGGACAGTGCTGATTGACCCTGTGCTGATCACATGGACTTTCCCAATAAAAGAAAAGAAACCCCTCTAGCAATGCACACCAAACTGAGCATGTGCAGCCTGACTCCATAGGCTCTGTTATCAGGAAATTATCAGGGGACAGTGGCGGAAAGGGAGGATCTGTGCATACAGGATCAAAAACTGCCTTTTTACACAATGCAGAGGATTAACCCCTTAGCTTCCACAGTATAACAAGCATGCTTGCAAAAGCGTTCAATACTGTTCCCCACACACGGCTCATGTGTAAGGTAAAGTCTACAGGCTTGAAAATATGAGTTTGTAAATGGATAGAAAACTGGCTAAAAGACAGAATGCAGAGAGTAGTGGTTAATGATTCTTACTCTGAATGGTCTAAGGTTATTAGTGGTGTACCCCAAGGTTCAGTGCGGGGACCCTTACTTTTTAATATCTTTTATAAATTATATTGAGTCTGGGATCAAAAGTACCATTTCAGTCTTTGCAGATGACACTAAGCTATGCAATGCAATAACGTCCTTACAGGATGTCTCCAATTTACAAGCCGACCCCAATGCTCTGTCTAATTGGGCGACTGTGCCAGATGAGGTTTAATGTTGATAAATGTAAAGTTATGCACTTGGGGGCTAAAAATATGCATGCATCATACATACTAGGGGGAATACAAGTGGGGGGATCTATAGTGGAGAAGGATCTGGGTGTTATGGTAGATCATAAGCTCAATAATAGCTTACAATGCCAAGCTGCGGTTTCCAAAGCGAGCAAAGTCCTTTCTTGTATTTAGAGAGGTATGGACTCCAGAGAGAGATAATTTTGCCCCTGTACAAATCATTAGTAAGATCTCATCTGGAATATGCAGTTCAGTTTTGGGCACCAGTTCTCAAAAAGGATATTGGGAAACTGGAGAAAGTGCAGAGAAGGGCAACCAAACTGATAAGAGGCATGGAGGAGCTCAGCTATGAGGAAAGATTAGAGGAACTGAATTTATTCACTCTTGAGAAGAGGAGATTAAGGGGGGATTTGATCAACATGTACAAATATATAGGGGTCAATATAGTGAACTTGGTGTTGTTATTCACTTTACGGTCAACACAGAGGACAAGGGGGCACTCTTTACGTCTAGAGGAAAAAAGATTTCATCTCCAAATACGGAATGGTTTCTTCACAGTAAGAGCTGTGAAAATGTGGAATAGACTCCCTACAGAGGTAGTTCTGGCCAGCTCAGTAGATTGCTTTAATAAAGGCCTGGATACTTTCCTAAATGTACATAATATAACTGGGTACTGACATTTATAGGTAAAGTTGATCCAGGGAAAATCTGATTTGCCTCTCTGGGGAATTTTTTCCCCTGCTGTAGCAAATTGGATCGTGCTCTGCTGGGATTTTTCGCTTTTCTCTGGATCAACTGTGGGTATAGAAATGGGTATATGGGATTGTACGATATTTTTTATTTATTTATTTTTATGGTTGAACTAGATGGACTTGTGTCTTTTTTCAACCTTGCGAACTATGTAATAACTATGCTTTACTGCATATACAGACTGATTTTACTGTTGTGGGTTTAGTAACACTTTAATGTCTAAGCCCAATTTTGCAACTCTGACGTGTTAGTAAAACCGTACATATCATTCATGGTGCCTGAGCAAGGCACCTTGTTTGTGAGTGTACACCATTTCTATTTTTAATAAACGTTATTGCGCCATTATATTTCCTATGATCTTCTTCTTCCCATGAGCTGGATTCATTGAAATGGTCTCCATATCCTTGGGTGTTGCAACTTCACCCACTTCAAGCTTGTTGGACCTGTCTAGTTATACACCTAGGGGGTCCACATCTGTGGGCGAGTGTGCACCCTGGTGGGCGCAGGCACTGGGGATAACGGTGGATATTTAAAGTGGAGTTCCACCCTGGAAAAAAAATTTGAACCAAAAATCTACCAAAAAATAGAAAAAATGAATAAAAATGTTTTACTTACCAGAAATAGCGGATGCTATGCGGAAGTTCCTAATCTGCCTCTTCATCCATCCGGCTGGTCTTCTTCCTCGTCCTACTCGCGGTATCTTCTGGTCAATGGGGCGTGCTGCCTTCTGGGAACTGTGTGTATCCCAGAGAGCAGCCGGCCCATTCACAAAGCGGCGTGCAAATCGCGCATGTGCAGTAGGAAACGGGCAGTTCACTGCCTGTTTCCCTTAGTGAGGAGATGGCGGCGCGGGGACCTGCCCTGCGATCGGCCTCGGGGGGCTGTCTCCGTCGGCGCCTAGGGACAGGTAAGTGTCCTTATTAAAAGTCAGCAGCTACAGTGTTTGTAGCTGCTGACTTTTAAAAAAAAATGTTTTGGAGCACCTGTGTATGCAATTTTTATTTTTGAGGAATTGTTTTGAACACCTTTCACTTGGAGCATACTTGGACTCACACATTGGACTTTTTATTATTTTTTTTATTTTTTTTTGTTGCATTCACAGTTTATGCATAAGCACTTTTTTGATGTGTTGCACAGCACTTTATGTTTATTGTATTGATTCAGGTTTTTCACATTACATATTGCATATACAGTTGTGTCCATACAGGACCAGGACACAGACACAATTTTTGTTTTTTTCAGGTATTTACCAAAACATATTAAATCTATAGTTATATAATGGATATGGGCTGAACATACACACTCTCAGGTTTAATTTGAGGGTATGTACATCCAAATCGGAGGAAGGGTTTAGTAATTACAGCTCTTAAGAATAGCCATCCCCCCATTTTCATGGGACCAAAAGTAATTGGACAATTGAATCAAAAGCTGCTTCATGACCAGATGTGGGCTACTCCTTCATTATTTCCTCATCAATTAAGCAGGTAAAAGGTCTGGAGTTGATTCCAAGTGTGGTATTTGCATTTAGAATCTATTGCTGTGAACCTACACCATGTGTTTAAAGGAGCTGTCCATCCAAGTGAAACAGGCCATTGTAAGGCTTCAAAAACAAAAGAAATCAATCAAAGAGATAGCGACATTAGGAGTTGCCAAATCAACAGTTTGGTACATTCTGAGTGAGTGAGTAACTTTTATAGCGCTATAAATGCGAACTAAATCGCCTCAAGGCGCCTTTTTTCCATTCAGTGTCGTCCTGATCCTTCAGAATAGGTGGGTCCTACGTTTTTTCCTGAAGGCCAGGTGGTTTTCTTCCATGCGGATGTTTGTGGGTAGAGCGTTCCATAGCCGTGGTCCTTGGACTGCAAATCTTCGTTCTCTCTTCGATTTGTAGCGGGACTTGGGGATGTGGAGGAGGTTTTGGTTAGTTGATTGAAGAATGCGATTGGGTGAGTAGTGTTTTATTTTCTCGCATAAGTATTGAGGAGCGTTTCCTTGTGTACATTTGTGGGTGAGGCAGAGGGTCTTGAAAGTGACCCGCTCCTTTGCGATTAGCCAATGAAGGGTCCTCAGGGATGGGGTGATGGATTCCCAGGGTTTTTTCCCCATTACCAGTCTGGCTGCCGTGTTCTGGAGGACTTGTAGGCACAAAATCTGGTATTTAGGTAGTCCTATGTAGAGGGAGTTTGCATAGTCCAGTCGTGAATTGATGATTGTTCCAACTACTACTGCTATCTCTTCTTCTGGGATGAAGGGGATGAGTCTACGCAGCAGTCGGAGAAGGTGCTTAGATCCGGTGACTACTGATCCTATTTCTGCATCCATCGACCTCTCTGAGTCAAAGATGACTCAGAGACTTTTGACTTTGGTGCTTGGGGTGATGGTCTGTCCAAAGATGGTGAGTGGTGTCCATGAAGTCTTAGCTTTTGTCTTTCGGTTTGAGTGGAGAAGTTCTGTTTTTTTATTTTTTATTATTATTTTATTTTTCTTTCCGGTTATTCATTATACAAAGGGTGGATATTCCTTATAACATATTACATATATTGCTTTTTCCTTTTGGCGCTTCACATCCGTCAAATATTACATGCATTTTTTACAGATTCCATTATCTAACATCATGCCAAACAATAACACCCTGTATATGCTACTATACTTGGGTTTCCTCTATTTTGTATTCATCAGGGCCTATCCTTTAATTTAAGGATGGTTCGTATTCTGAGTCCCTTCCATCTTACCCACCCTAGTCCTTTAAACAACCGTTTTTTCTTTCCTTTTCCTTTCCCTTAAATCACCTAAATAAAAAAGAAGACACTAAACACCAAAAAAAAAAAAAAAAAGCCCTCCTTTCTCCCACCTCTCCTTCCCCGCCCCCCCCCCTCCACAATCTCCATGTTTAATTTTAAAATATTGACGAGATTACAAAGTAGTCTGTTTTGTCTCCTATTCTACCTCTTAAGAATCATAATACAAAAAGGGCCTTTCCTTCTTCTGATGATTTAAATACATTCCACTCAGCCCACGTCTGGGAATACCTCTCGTATTTATTTTGACCTAATAATACCAACTCTTCCATTTTGTTAATCTCTTCGACTCTTTTAAGCCACTCCGGTACTGTCGGGGGGTTTGTGTCTCTCCATCGTCGTGCTATGCACGACCTGGCGGCATTAAAAAGATGCCGTAGAATCAGTTTATTGTACAATTTCCCTGGTATGCTAGAAACATGTAATAAAAATAGCGCTGGGTCTATCGGGAGATTATAATCGGTGAATTTCTGAGATATTCGATGCACCTCCTTCCATAAGTATTCCAATTTCGGGCATGCCCAAAAAATATGAAGTAATGTCCCTCTATCTTCTGTTTTGGATCCATTGAGTTTGAGGGAGCTCTGTCATCCAATCATCGATCAGTGTGAGGCATTTTTCTAGTCCGTGATATTGGTCTTTTTTTTCGGTGATGCGAAAGAGTTGAGTGTCATCAGCGTATGAGTGGTAGCGCAGGTCCTGTTTACGGATGATTTTGAGGGGTGGGAGGAGGTAGATGTTTAAGAGCACGGACGACGGGTGATCCTTAACGGACTCTGAAAGAAATTGCATGAGTTTCAGAGGTGAAGGCTCCTAGTTTCACTGTCTGGGAACAGTTTTCTAGCAAGGATGTGAACCAGGGTAGATCGGAGTCTGTGACTCCTGCTACTTCTTTAAGACGAATGAGTAGAGTTTTGTGATCTACTGTGTCGAACGCTGCACTGAGGTCCAGCAGCACCAGGAGACATGATTCTCCGTCATCTGCTGCTTCGAGGGTGTCAGCCCATATTTTGAGAAGTGCTGTTTCTGTGCCATGGCCTGGGCGGAAGCCTGATTGTATTGGATCCAAGAGTTTGTGGGTGTCCAAATGGAGTTGTAGCTGTTGTACTACTGCTTTCTCCATAATCTTGGAGATGGTGTTGAGGCTTGTTACCGGTCTGCGGTAGTTAGGGTCTTTGGGGTCGAGGTTGGGTTTCTTTAGGAGGGGTTTGATTATGCTTTGCTTGAGGGAGATCGGAACAATACCTTCTTTGAACGATTGATTTACGAGATGTGTTATGGTAGGTGCCAAGATGTCGGTACATTCTTTCATGAGTTTTGTAGAAATTATGTCATTTGGTGATGTGCTGTCTCGGAGGCTTCTGATGATGTTTTTGGTGGTGTCGATGGTGATCGGGACCAGCGAAAATTTTGATGATTGTATAATGTTCGTATTGATTTTCTCTTTTTGCTTTGGCTGAGTGAGGTTGGTTGTTTTTTCTGTTGAATTATTAAACAAAAATTTTCGATTTTGTCGATTAAAAAAATCTGATGGCTCATTACAGAATTCTAGGGTTTTGTTTGCTGGAGGCTCTAGGCAGGTAGGGTTCATAGTCTAAATGAGTAGTTTGAAAAGTTCACAAGGTCGGTTTAGGGCTTTTGAGATGGTGTTTGAGAAATGTTATTTTTTTGCTTTAAAGATTGCTTTGTGATATTTATTAGCGAGTGCTTTGTAGTTTGTGTGGTTTTCCTTTGTTGGGTTTCTTCTCCAGGCTCCTTCAGCTCTTCTGCGTTCTTGCTTCAGTAAAGTAAGTGTGTCATTAAACCAGCCCGAATTGTTTTTGCGGATGAGTGCTCTACGTTTTGGAGTGACTGTGTTTGCTGTTTGTAGTAATGCTTTGTTTAAGGAGTTGAGTGTTTGTTCCGTTGAGTGGTTTTGATTTAGCAGTCCTATTTTTATTTTTTTGATAGTGTGGTTTTGAAGAGTTCAGAGTGTAGTTTCTTCTGAGATCTTGTCCAGTGTGTTGTTATTGAGTGTTTCGGTTTTTGGGAGATGGTGTTGGTGGGTGATTTTAAATTTGATAGTGTGGTGGTCCGTCCATGGTAACGGCACGTTGTCCAGTGTGTTGATGTCCATATTTTCTTTGAAGATGAGGTCAAGAATGTGACCAGAACCTTGCGTGGAGGCATTTATCAGTTGCTGCAGACTTAGTTCTTCCAGTTGGTTGATGCAGGAGATGGCGATGGGGTTCTGGGTGGAGTTAGCCCAGAGGTTGAAGTCCCCGAGTAACAGAAAGTTTTTGGTTTATGTTGAGATGAATTCGGTGAAGGGTGTGAGGAGATTTGTCTTTGGTCCTGGTGGTCTGTAGCATAGGAGTATGTGGATGGTGTCTTGGGGTGTTGTTTGGAGATAGAGTGAGTGTCTCCATGAAAGGCAATGAGTTCTGTAAAGTCAGTTTGATGAGAGAGAGGTGGGATTTGAAGATCACTGCTAGGCCTCCTCCTCTATCCTATTCTATGCTCGGTTAGGATGCAGTAGTTCTCAGGCACCAATTCTGTTAGGATGGTGTTACAGTCAGGTGTTAGCTAGCTTTCCATGATAAAGAGGCAATCTATGTTGTTTTGTGTGATTAAGTCGTGGATTTCCTGTCTGTGCTTGACTGCAGATCTGGTGTTGATCAGGGCGCATGGTAAGTGTTGTAGTTGAAGTGGTGCCTTCCTGTTTTTGATTGTCGATTGATCCTTAGCAGTTGTTTTTTTCCCATAGTATTTTTTGGGTGGAGGTTGGTAGTGTTGTGGCGGTATTACTTAGCCTGTGGAGGGTGTCCGCTGAGTATTTGCACATGGTGGGAAAAAGTTGATGGTGATGGGATGATGATACTGATGAAGCTACAATGAGGATGACGAGATGATGATCCTGAAGGTGCCACTGATGATAGGGTGATGGTGATGCGAATGTTGATGATGGCGAGGAAGGTGAATAGGACCCAACTGACCTAACCGCCCCCCCCCCCCCCCCGTTGATCCAGAGGAAGGCGAAAAACCCCAGCTGAGCCTAGGCCAATTGCTACAGCAGCGGAAAAAATTCCTTCCTGATCCCCCGAGAGGCGATCGGGTGAACCCTGGATCAACTTCCTAATAGTTGGTGGTGCCCCGATGTACTTACCTGGCCTATGATGGTGAGGATGATGAGGGGGGGATGGATAAAAAGGATGTTAGGGTGCTGATAGTGAGAGCACTCGGATGTACCTAGATGGCCACTACTTACCCGGCCGGAGCACGCGGGCCCACTGGAAAGCGAATTGGGGAGAAGATAATGGGATGGCTGGAGCTATCTGAGGAAAGAACGTACTGGTGAGCTCAGCGACATAAAAAGGCCTTGACGTCCACGGAAGGCAACAGTGGTGGATGATCGCAGGATCCTCTCTATGGTAAAGAAAACCCCATTCACAACATCCAGGCAAGTGAAGGACACTCTCAAGGAGGTGGATGTATCATTTTCAAGGTCTACAATCAAGAGAAGAATACTTCACGAGAGCAAATACAGAGCATTCACCACAAGGTGCAAACCATTCTTAAGCCTGAAGAATAGAAAAGCCAGATTAGACTTTGCCAAAAAACATCTAAAAAAACCCAGACCAGTTCTGGAAAAGCATTCTTTGGACGGATGAAACTAAGATTAATCTGTACCAGAATGACGGGAAGAAATAAGTGTGGAGAATGCTTGGAACAGCTCATGATCCAAAGCACACAACGTCATCTGTAAAACATGGTGGAGGCAGTGTGATGGCATGGGCCAAATGCTGCAAAGTTGATTGGACGGCGCTTCACAGTACAGATGGACAATGATCGAAAACACACTGCAAAAGCAACCCAGGATCTTTTGAAGGATAAGAAGTGGAATATTCTGCAATGGCCGAGTCAGTCACCTGATCTCAACCCAATTGAACATGCATTTCACTTTTTGAAGGCAAAACTAAAGACTCACAAACCAAGAACAACTGAAGACTGACAGCACTATACAAGTACCTGAAATAATAATAGGATTTTTATATCAGCTTACCTGTAAAATCCTTTTCTTGGAGTACATCACGGGACACAGAGCGACATAGTCATTACTATGTGGGTTATATAGATACCTTCAGGTGCTGGCACTGGCAACTTCCAAAACCGGAAGTACCCTCCCCTATATAAGCCCCTCCCATCCGGGAGCACCTCAGTTTTGTAGCAAAGCAATAAGTGTCCCCAAAGAGGGGTGGGAGCTCTGTGTCCCGTGATGTACTCCAAGAAAAGGATTTTACATGTAAGCTGTTATAAAAATCCTATTTTCTTTCTCGTACATCACGGGACACAGAGCGACATAGTCATTACTATGTGGGATGTCCTAAAGCAATGCCCAATGAGGGGGGGGATACACCATACATAAGCTGAGCACTATCAGACATGAGGATCTTTTGCGGCCTGCAACACACTGCGCCCAAAGGCGACATCCTCCTGACTTCTAACGTCCACCTGGTAGAACCTAGCAAACGTGTGTACTGAAAACCATGTTGCGGCCTTACAGATTTGAGCCAGGGAGGCCTGGTGATGCACTGCCCATGAAGTTCCAACTGCTCTCGTGGAGTGCGCCCTAACTTTGAACGGAGGCGGTCTCCTTCTCAAGCCATAGGCTTGCATTATGACCTGTTGAATCCACTTGGCTGAAGTAGATTTTGACGCTGCCTGACCCTTTCTGGGGCCTTCCGGCAGAATAAACAAAGTATCCGTTCTGCGAATCTGAGCAGTGGCTTTTAAATAAGCTTTAACTGCTCTTACTACATCCAAAGAATGCAATAACTTTTCCTCTACCGAACTAGGTTTGGGGAAAAAAAGAAGGAAGAACCACATCTTGGTTCAAATGAAACCTCAATACCACCTTAGGAAGAAAGGCTGGATGAGGACGTAACACTACTCTGTCCTTATGGATAACCAGATATGGCTCCTTACAGGACATAGCTGCTAAATCCGACACTCTTTTAGCCGAACGAATGGCTACTAGAAAGATCAATTTCCTGGTGAGAAGAACCAAGGAAATATCTGTAATGGTTCAAATGGTTGTTTCTGTAGAACCGACAGAACCAGGTTTAGATCCCATGGACATATGGGAATATTAACCGGAGGACTAATACGCACCACTCCTTGTATAAAGGCTTTGCTAGTGAATGCGAAGCCAAGGGCCTTTGAAAAAATATTGACAAGGCCGAAATCTGACCCTTGATAGTACTTAAGGCAAGCTTCCTATCTACAGCCCACTGTAGGAAGTCCAGAATCCTACCTATTACGTACTTACGTGGATGCCATTTCTTGGCCTCACACCACGCGATGTACGCCTCCCAGATTCTATAGTAGATCTGCCTGGATACCGGCTTCCTGGCATTGATCATGGTAGATACCACAGGATTAGAGAGCCCTCTCTTTTTTAGAATGTGGGCTTCAATAGCCAGGCCGTCAAACCTAGGGCTGGTAAGGAAGGGTGGTATATCGGTCCTTGCGAAAGCAGGTCCGGACGACGTGGGAGAGTCCAAGGACTCCCCACTGACATTTTACAATCTCCGCGTACCACGCTCTTCGGGGCCACGCTGGAGCCACCAGAATCACTGGTTTCTTTTCTACCCTGATTCTGCGGAGTAATCGAGGTAACAATTGTGGCGGTGGGAATGCATATATCAGCTTGAACTGATCCCAAGGGAACACTAGGGCATCCGAGCCGCAAGCTAGGGGATCCCTTGTCCGAGAGACAAACCTGTCCACCTTTGCGTTGAATCTGGATGCTAGAAGATCTACATCCGGTGTTCCCCACCGCTGACATATTGTCCAGAAAACCTCGGGGTGAAGGGACCATTCCCCTGGGCATAATTGCTGGCGACTTAGAAAGTCCGCCTTCCAATTCTCCACTCCTGGAATGAATACCGCAGATATGGCTGGGACATATCTTTCTGCCCATTTCAGGATGTAATTTACTTCCCTCTGGGCTGCACGACTCCTGGTGCCACCCTGATGATTGATATATGCCACTGCTGTGGCATTGTCTGATTGAATTCTGACAGGGGACCCTTGGAGTTTGGATGTCCATGCTACTAGGGCATACCGGGCTGCTCGTATCTCTAAGAGATTGATGGGCAGGGCCTTTTCTGCATCCGACCATCTGCCCTGGAGAGACCATTGCTCCAGTACTACTCCCCAGCCTATAAGGCTGGCATCTGTAGTGACCACCTTCCAAGAAATCGGACTGAAGGATTTCCCTTTTTCCAGATTCTGGAGAACCAACCACCAACGGAGGCTCTTGCGAACGGAAGGGGACAAGGACATTGTAAGTCTAGGGCCTGAACTTTTTTGTTCCAGGCTGACAGTATGGCCCTTTGCAAATTCCTTGAATGGAATTGACCGTAGGGTACTGCTTCGAATGATGCCACCATTTTTCCCAGCAGCCTCATGCACAGGCGTATGGACGGCTGTCTTTTTGTACCCACTAAGTGGATCAAATCTTTCAAAGACAACACCTTTCCTCGAGGCAAGAATATTTTTCTCTGGCCTGAATCCAACCTTAGCCCCAAGTATTCCAGACTTTTGACTGGTTTTTAGGGCTGACTTGTCTCGGTTGATAATCCAACCGTGAGATTCCAGATACTTGATTGTCTTGTGAACGACCACGTCTAGTTTTTTCACTGAGTGATCTATCAGCAACAAGTCATCTAGATATGCCATTATCATTACACCTTGTGTTCTTAGATTGGCCAATAAAGGGCCAGAATTTTTGTAAACACTCGTGGTGCTGTGGCCAGACCGAAGGGTAAGGCTCTGAACTGAAAATGGCGCCCTTCTACTGCAAAGCGTAGAAATTTTTGGTGGACTGGAAAGATGGGAATGTGCAAAAAAGCATCTTTGATGTCGATCGCGGCTAACCATTCCTCCCCTTGTAGGGCAGTGGCCACCGATCGGATCGACTCCATCGGAAAGTCCTGATATACAGGAATTTGTTTAGCCCTTTTAGAATTAATATGGGCCTCACGTCCCCGTTTGCTTCGGGACTGTAAAGAGGTTTGAGTAAAACCCGAACCCCCATTCTTCCAGGGGAACCTCCATAATTACTCCTTGGAGCAATAGTTGTTCTAGTGCCAACAGGAGGGACTCTCTCTTCCGGGGATCCCTTGGCACGTTTGACCTCAAAAAATGGGAAGGAGGAGAGTCTTTTTAACTCCAATCTGTATCCCAAACATACTGCGGAGAGCACCCATCTGTCTCTGATCGTGTCCCGCCAGGTCTCTGCAGACAACTGGAGTCTTCCCCCCACCCGATTGAGTGGGGGCAACCCTTCATGAATTTGACTTTGGGGGAGGTTTTGTACCTCTCCTGACCCAGGGTTTCTCATTACCCTGCGATTGTCCCTGATTTTTACCCCCGGGAATTGACCGAGGAGGCCGTCGGAACTGTTTCACAGCCGATGCCCCAGGGACTGGAGAAGCCGGCCTCTTAAAAGAGGGACCTCTAACTCTGTTTTTAACCGGCAAGAGTGTATTTTTACCGCTGGAAATTTTCTGGATATATTTGTCCAGGTCTTCCCTGAATACGTGTTCACCATGAAAATGGGACGCTAACCAGCCATTTTTTACAGGGAGCTTCAGCAGACCAGTTTTTGAGCCATAGAAGCCTACGCATATGTACTACAGACAGCGTAAGGCGGGAGGCCTGATGGATTGAATCCTTTATGGCGTCAACCGCAAGCTTAAGGCTCTAGGTAGATCAGTTAGGGCAAGGGCCTGCTGATCTGGCAAGTCCCTCAAGACCTGTTTCAACTGATCCTTCACTGCTTAGCAGACCCCACTGCTGGTTGTGTCACCAAGCTTGCTGTAGAAAGAAGCAGATTTTCATAAGGACTCCAATTTTTTATCTATTGGGTTCTTGAACATTTGGACATTATCCACTGGACATGTCAGTGATTTATACACACAAGAGATGGCTGCGTCCACTGTAGGGACCTTCCATTTTTTGATGAACTTATCCTCCATGGGTTAGACCACCGGAAATCTCTTGGGGGGAGTAAATATTTTATCAGGATGTTCCCAATCCTGGTAAATGAGCCCTTCCAGTAAAGGGTGAAGTGGAAAAGAACAGACAGTCTGGTGGCTTCTAGCGACCCCAACGAGGAGACAGTAGTGGTTGATGGTTCCGCAAGGTGCATTTTAAATGCTGATCGGACCATGTTAGTCAGAGACTGAACCCATAATCTTTCAGCTTGAGATGCTGAGAAAGGTTCCTCCACTGTTGATTCCTCTATAACAGAATCAACCTCATCCTGATCCCCTTCAGGCAGGTCGATCCCTGTATGGGACTGTTGCTCTGCTAACAGGCACTCTGAAGGAGGAGACGGAGATCGGGCGCGCTTTCCCTGACAGGGAGGCAGCGATCAATGTTGACAATCTCTCTCTAATCCTCCCAGAGCTGAGGAAAAAAACCTCCTCTGTTACATACACAGGAGCAGGTGAACTGAGGACAGCCACAGTACCAAGTACCCCTGCGGGGTCTCTACGGTCACTTACCTCTGAATTTTCAGGGGAGACTGGTGCAGCAGAAGCATGCCCAAGATCCTCAGAGCCCGATGAGACCCCCTTCGCTTCCTGGAAGATTCAGTTCCGGAGCTTCTGGACGGCATATTCCTAAGCCTAAAGCTGAGGTATTCCAGCCGTCAAAACACCACTTTTACTGAAAATAGTCTAGCACAATTGCTGCTATATAACAGTTGGTGTCTACTAAAGTGCCTTTCTAGGGGATGCCTGCATCAACCGCCTCTGTGTGCCTTTTTACTGTTGCTAGCTCTGTCTGTGCACTTCAATAGCCAGCTGTGATTGTGCTTTAAAACACGCTGGACGCCCGCACATGCGCAGTAGCGCCGCGGCGCACACCGAGCGTCATCCACCCGCTCCGCCCCTTTTTCCAGATCGCCTCTATATATAGAGGCGCGGGCACGTGCGCCTTCGGCGCCTTTTTTGAAAAAAATAAGGAGCTAGATGGGAGCCAGGGTCCCTGCCGCAGGGCCCGGGGATGGATGAGCGCAGCAACAGGGCAGAGGAGACAGCTTCCCAGCAGAGAACTTACCAACTGCCTGGATTTGATTTTGGAAGAAAAAAATCCACATTACAAGAAAAAGAACCATAGCGGCCTCTAGTGTCTAACACAGGTACCGCGGTCTTACACATTTTATTTATTTTTTCTTGCCTACTATTTAAAATTTTTACATTTTCTCAGTAGTAACAGGCATACACAGAATATTAGCGGGAATACCTTAGGTAACAGGCAGAAAGACAAAATAGGCTTGGGGGTCCCCCAATAGAACCAAGTTCCTGAGGGCCCCCACTTACCTGTTCCCCGCCGCAGGACTCTGTTTGGTCCACAGAAGCCCAAACTTCACCTATCACGGCAGGCATTGTAATTAAACCTTCAGGGACCGGGTTCCCAAGGATTCCACTCCCCTGGACCTGTATAGCACCCTGCACAGAAAACATCTTGGTCGTGGGTATGACCAGAGCTCTGGATCCCAGGGTCCAGCCCTCCTAAGAGAGGCATTACAGGCAAAACCTTGCTCTTCTCTTTGCAAGGCCCGGGTACCGACCGTTTAGCTATGAAGCTTTTTTGGTCGGATCCGGAATAGCTTACTGAGGCCCAAAAGAACCTGTACGCAAGCTCAGTGAAAAACACATGTTACTTCTTGGCCAACACCTTAGACACTGGCAAAAAACTGGGGTGCTCCCGGATGGGAGGGGCTTATATAGGGGAGGGTACTTCCGGTTTTGGAAGTTGCCAGTGCCAGCACCTGAAGGTATCTATATAACCCACATAGTAATGACTATGTCGCTCTGTGTCCCGTGATGTACGAGAAAGAAAAGACAGTTGTTGTTAGAGCCTGGCAAAGCATCACACAGGAGGAAACCCGGTTGTTGGTAATGTTCATGGGTTCCAGACTTAAGGCAGTCATTACCAGTAAAGGATTCTTAAGCTATTAGGCCTCATGCCCACTGGCGTTTTTACAGCTGCGTTTTTGAGCGTTTTTTACAGCTTAAAAACGCCTGTCTATGTTATTGTAAATATTTTTTTTTTTTTTTTTTTTTGAAAAAAAAAAAAAAAAAAAAAAAACGTCGGAGCTAAAAACGCGACCGCGCGTTAGTGCGCGTTTTTTGCGCGTTAGTGCGCGTTAGTGCGCGTTTTTGCGCGTTTTTTGACGCTCGCGTTTTTTTCTGCCTAGTTCTGACGCTGAGGAACGCACTGGCCCTGGGTTTTTTTTACAGCTTACAAACGCCTATGCTCTTTACAGCTCAAAAACGCCTAGGTGGGCATGAAGCTATAGACTAACATGGACAGGCGTTTTTAAGCTGTAAAAAACGCTCAAAAACGCGGCTGAAAAAACGCCCGTGGGCATGAGGCCTTAAATTAACATTTTATTTATGATTCTATTCATTTGTCCAATTACATTTGAGCCCCTGAAAATGGGGGGGGGGGGGGCTTATGGTCGTTTTAAATACATTGTGCGAGTGACCATTTCAATTTTCTTTTGTTCCTTAAATTGCAAAAAAATAAAAAATTAGACCCACATCCATATAGAGACTTGCACCTATCTGTCATCATCCAATTGTGGATACTTTTTGAAGTGTCCGCAATTTGTTATAGATGGTCAGATTATATTTTGATCTTTCATTTATGAATGACAGGCATTTAAACACATAAAATTATCAGCCCCTTTCAGAGTCCTCCTTGCTTTGGCTTAACAATGTTTCTAATCCATCTCAGAGGAAACAAACTATAAAACAATTCCTGGTTTGAAGATCCGGAGATTATAATCACGTTTTATCTTGATTGCCTTTCTCATGAATTATAGACTCAACAGGGAGTAGTGTTTGATGTTGGAAGTGGAACACATTGAAGTAGAAGATATGATGAATTGAAAGTTACAATTTTCTTTATGGTCTGAGTAGGGATTGTAAATCAACGATTGTGCTGTGTACGTAATGTTTCCTGGGACTGATAATGTGACATATTTAAAAAAAAAAAAAAATAGTTGTTTGGAAGGAAGTTGTCAGATCGAAACACAGGCTTTTTTTGTGCTTTCTGATGCCTTTTGTTAATATGCTAATAGTCTTGAGTGTATTTTATGTCTTTGCTATTGTTTAATCTCTTATTTACTGGAGTGATTTTTAAATACCCTTTCATCTTTGTGACTGCATATGCAGTCCTGGTTAGACAATAGAGTGAATTGGTGTAAAATTAACGATTGTCACTCATAAAGAACCCTATCCCTTAATGACAGGTGAAGTCATGAAGCCTGGTAATAGATAATACTGATTGTTGGTAGTAAATTTAAAGTGGACCTCCAGGATAACAGCATTTGCAATACACATGCTTTTTGCTTGGCCTGGCGAAAGACTTGTGCTTCACATGTCATTTGCATAGTCGGAGAGGTGACATGCATATTTTTTGGAGCAGCGATGTGGCTTCCTGTGTCACTTCTGCTTCTCCACTGTCATCATTGGGCAACAAATCGGCATTTATCACTTCTGACCAGTGGTCAGGGAACGAACTTGAGAACAAAGTAACGATAGACCATTAACAAAGTGATGAGAGAGATCTGTTTGTACTGTTCTTTCTTAATCATACATCACAGGCCGCCTTCATATTCATGACTACTTCAGTTTTTCTGCCTCCTGCAGTTTAATGGACTTTGCCTTGAAAAATGGCAGGTTTTGCCAAGCGGGCATAGCCCCTCCCAACTCGCCAAGCCTCAATTTTGTACTAGTGTCCTTGGGTGATAAATGTGCCTATGATGTGCACTCCTCCTGATAGTCCTTGGCATACTGGAGTACCTAACTGCATGGTGACATATGGCCCAGTTTTGGCGGCTATGCTATGCCGCCAGTGGAAAGCGATATACTGTCCAACAGTGTTTAAAAGGGGACCAAGCAGCACAAGCACATTGATATGCTGTCATTAAGAGTGGACTCCGTTTTGGTTTTGTGCAGGGGTTTCATGCTATCAGATGTGTTGGCTATTGCCAGACACTCCTCTCAGCTGAGAGGCCTACTCATCTCTGGTATGGTAGGCAGGCAGACGGGGGGGGGGGTGTGTTATGGGGTGGACTCCCAAACCCCTTTATGGAGTAAGGAGATTCCCTTTCACGGTTTACCCTTCAAGGGCACAGTCCTCTGCTTCCTTTGTGCCTCGGAAAGAATACTCAGCTGCCATTTCTGTTCTGTGGAAACAACTCTATAGTGATTCTCAAGGCCTGGAGAATGAACATGGGCATTGACCGATATATTGGCCGATATTTGGCTATTTTTGAGAAGTCGGCATCGGCCGATTATTATCCAAATTAGGCCGATATTTAGCACTGACCGCACCGTGCCCACAAGTGTTCCTCCTCCCTTTTCCACACTCCGTTGGCAGAGCAGCGTGGCATTTGACACTTGCCAGAATCGCTGAGTGTGTGAAACTGACATGTAACTGAATACAGAGAGAGAGAAGAGCTGTCAAAATTGAGCGTTGATGTCGGGGGTGGGCGGGACTCAGCAGCTATCAAACACCAGCCGATGGGATCTGGGCAGACGGCTACATGTGGCCACGCCCCTTTTCTTAAGCAGCCCAATCATTGGCTGGTGTTTGATAGCTGCTGAGTCCCACCCACCCCCGACATCACCACAGAATTTTCACAGCTGGTCTTTCTCTGCATTCAGTTACATCAGTTTCACAGTTACACTATCGGCTCAGTGTGCCGCCTGCCAGTGCCATCTGTACTGAGGACATCACGTGTGTGGTAGAGTGACAGGAGCAAGCAAGGGGGAGTGGAGTGGGTGAGTTTGAGATGAAGGAAAAAAAAAATCAGCCTAAAATATCGGCCGCAAAAATCGGCATCATATATCGGCCACCCCGATTTCTAAATATAGTCATCGGCCAGAGAAAAACCCATATCGGTCGACCTCTATTCTCCTTCCCCTCTTCCACTTTTGCAGGAGGATGCGGTGTTGGAGAAACAACTGTATTAGGAGAAAGAGATTGAGGAAGCTGGTGAGAATAGCATTCCTTCTTAAATGAGTTCTCTCATTGTCGCCGACACAAAGGTCCACAGTAAGCTTCCTGTACCGTGATGATCCCAGTGGATGGGGTCCCAGTCTCTAAGGACACTACAGGTGAGAAGTTTTTAGGCCCTCTTTAAGGTATGTTTTCCTCTGGTAGGAGCAGCCCTGCAGCCAGCTGTGGCCTGCAGTGGGTGTGTGCCAAGTTCTTAAAGTTTGGGTTAAGCATATAGTTCCAAAGAAGCTGATCCAGAGGATTCTGCTATTAGGCATTATCTGAATTATTTACTGAGGGCCTTAGTTTCTCAGTCGATGACCTAGGTAGGCAACCTGGGGTCCTCCAGCTGTTGCAGAACTACAAGTCCCATCATGCCTCTGGGAGTAATTGTAACTAGAGGTCGACCGATATATCGGCCGATTTTTGGCACTTTTTAATCAATCGGCATCGGCCGATATTCTGAAAAAAAAAAAAAAAAACTTCAGCGCGGCTTGCAAATGACATCTTTGATAGAAGTCAATACAAGTTGCCTGAAGTTTCCAGTGCAGTGACTCCTCTCTGGGCAGCCTGCCAAGTGAGAGAGAAAAGTGTTACAATGTTTCTTCTCATCAATGAACTGAACTCCATGTGTAGAAGAAGTTTAACCATTTAAAGACTAAATCTTTTCTGACACTTGTAGCTTACAAGTAAAAATCCTGTATTTTCTGCTAGAAAATCACTTGGAACCCCCAAACATTATATATATATATATATTTTTTTAGCAGAGACCCTAGGGAATAAAATAGCAGTTGTTGCAATATTTTATGTCACACGGTATTTGCGCAGCGGTCTTTCAAACGCAATTTTTTGGGAAAAAATACACTTTAATGAATGTTAAATAAAACTAAACTTTTTTTTTTTTCGTCAAAGTTTTGATTACCTGTTTTTGTGCCTGCTTCCTGATTCCCTTACCGAAGATGGCGGCGACAGCACCCGAGAGAGAGATCGGCTTCGGGTGCCGACATCGCGGGCGCCCAGGACAGGTAAGTGTCCATATATTAAAAGTCAGCAGCTGCAGTATTTGTAGCGGCTGACTTTTAATTTTTTTTTTGGCGGAACTCAGCTGCTTTCACACTGGAGCGTGCAGGCATTGGCGGTAAAATGCAGCTAGTTTTAGCTGCGCTTTACCATCATTTTAGCGGCGATATTCAGCTGCTAACGGGGCGCTTATAACCCAGCTAGCGGCCGATGAAGAGGTTAAATGCGACCGTGTAGCACCGCTGCAGAAGCGCTTTGCAGGCGCTTCAGCAGCAGTGCCCATTCATTTCAATGGGCAGTAGTGATGGAGGAGCGGTATACACCGCTCCAAAGATGCTGCTTGCAGGACTTTTTTTGAACGTCCTGCCAGCGCACCGCCTCAGTGTGAAAGCACTCAGGCTTTCACACTGAGACTGCAGGGGAGCTGTTTTGCAGCCATTTTTACAAGTGCTATTTTTAGCCCAAAAGTGCCTGAAAAAACGCCCCAGTGTGAAAGGGGTCCAACTGTTAGGTTTTTTTTTTTCCCCTTCATCTCATAAAATCGGCCTAACATATCGGCCCAAAAAAATCGGCATCATATATCGGCCGCAGCGATTTCTAAATATCGGCATCGGCCAGAGAAAAACCCATATCGGTCGACCTCTAATTGTAACTGCCAGCCTTGCAATGCCTCATGGAAAATGTAGTTCCACAACAGCTGGAGGGCCCCAGGTTGCCTTCCCCTGACCTAGAGGACTCTGTATGGCAGCTTTCCAGATTGGGTACCATGTCAGTCCATATCCTCTGTCTTAAGTGCTGATTGGCAGAACTTCCCTGCAAGAAGCAACTTGAGAGAATGACCTTTAAGGGCACGTATTTATTTGGGCCATCCTTTGATGCTTTTTTTCAGAAGCTTACTGTGAATTGGCATACACTTTTACCCCTGAAGAAGAAGGGAAAATCTTCAGGTCAGAAGCCAGGACGGCCTTCCAAATCAAAGAAGCATTTCTTTCGTAAGGAGATGTCTAGTTCCAAGCAGAAGCCTACCAACCAATGGCTGTTTGGAATTTAATAAGGGGTAGATGAATTTGTTAACAGTGTGATGGCCAGAGGTTAGAAACTGGAGTCCCCCCCCCCCCTCTCCAAACTTTGTGTTTAAGGGTCTCTGTGGTCATATAAAAGATGTTTTCTTTGCAGCTCTGAAAAGGCCGCTGTCTCAAGGGCATGGTCTGTCCTCCAGTGCCAGAGGGATGCAGAATTTCAGAATAGAGTTCTCCCAATCTGTGATTGCTTCGCTTCATTAGGGGGACTTGATGGCATTGGTAGATATCAAGGATGCCTGCCTACATATCCCCATTTTCCTGCCTCATAAACAGTTTCTGGGGTTGAAGGTAGAGGGCCACCACTATCAGTTTGAAATTTCCATTTAGTTTGTCCTCAACTCTGAAGATGTTTGCCAAGGGGTTGACTCCAGGTCTGGGATTGAGGACTCGGGGTATGAGCATAGTGGGATGCCTGGACAACCTGCTTTTTAGAGAGCAATTGGCTCAGACTTTGACAACAAATGTCCATCTGATGGTGCATGTTCTAGAAAAGGCTTGGCTGGACAATGAACTTTCAGAAGTCTGCCTTGATTCTGAAGCAACGTCTAATGTTTTTAGCCCTGGACACGGCACAGGCAAGGCAAGGCTTATGCAGGAGAAATGCCTGTCCCTCTGCTCTCAGGTGGAGTCTCTTAGGTCACTGGGGAATCCCTAGGCATGGTTTACCTAATGTGGTTTGCTTGTTCCACCTGAATCAGTATCTGGTGTTGCCTTCTTTTTGTCCTAATCCTAAACCGCTTTTGGAGAAGGTGCTCCACTCCTTGGATGGTAGAGCTGTGTGGATTTTTCCCAATGCTATAGTTTAGTTTCAATAATTGAACTCACTGTTTTGTCTCTGAGGGTCCACGCAATGGTCGGCCTCTTTCTTGGTCCACTAATTTTAGTTGTATTTGTCAACTTTTCTCAGGCCCTGCAGTTTTGGGGACAAGGTTTTTCCTTTCCTGGTCAAGGTTCATTCCACCAAGAGAGTGCCATTGCTTCCTGTCTTATTCAGCATCAAGCTTCTGTGCTGTTTTGTAAGGCTACTACCTGGTTCTCACACTTTTACAAAGTTTTTCCAGGTATATGTTCTCACCTCTTGTGGATGCCAGTTTTGGGTAGAAGGTCTTGCAGACAGTTCTGTATGGAGTTTTTTCCTGTTCTGCTAGGGGTTTTGAGGCTTGTTGGCTTGTTCCTTTTTTGTCGACCCCTCATGTTCAGTACGTTCAGACATCCCAAGTAGTCATGAATATGAAGAAGTCCTTTGGTATATTTCAAAAAAAGGATTTTACAGGTAAACCAGAAGTCCAAATTACATGTTTGCTTGAATTTCTTTTTAAAGCAAAAAATTGTGGTCTACTCATTTATTACTTCCCACTGCTCCATTCATTGACGAAAGGGAATGGATATACCTGGGCATAGGAGAATATGTAACTTGCTTCATGCGACAAAACACTGGGGCCACTCAGCACTGACCCACAGGTAGTCAATATAGCCCTGTCACCGCTTATTTACATCTTTTTTTTTTTTTTCTTTCTCCTGGTGGCTGAATGGAGCAGCGAGGAAATTAATCAACCATAAGTATAGGTGTTTGTGGAAGTGTGCATTTAAAAGTGATCCTTTTACTTTGCTCTGCATGGAGTTTAAGCTGGCAATATTAAGGATCTAAGAAGCCAGTATTTTATTTTATCAGCTGAATGGCACTTAAGAGAATGCAGTATGTGCTAGAAGTGCAGCTATCCCTGAAATATCAGAGGGTAGTCACAGACTTTAATGTGTAGTTCAGCAAAGCTGTGTTAGTTTTTAGTTCATTTGGTTTACTTATTGGGTTCAGTCCTTTTTTCTTTCTCGTACATCACGGGACACAGAGCGGCATAGTCATTACTATGTGGGTTATATAGATACCTTCAGGTGCTGGCACTGGCAACTTCCAAAACCGGAAGTACCCTCCCCTATATAAGCCCCTCCCATCCGGGAGCACCTCAGTTTTTTTGCCAGTGTCTAAGGTGTTGGCCAAGAAGTAACATGTGTTTTTTACTGAGCTTGCGTACAGGTTCTTTTGGGCCTCAGTAAGCTATTCCGGATCCGACCAAAAAAGCTTCATAGCTAAACGGTCGGTACCCGGGCCTTGCAAGAGAAGAGCAAGGTTTTGCCTGTAATGCCTCTCTTAGGAGGGCTGGACCCTGGGATCCAGAGCTCTGGTCATACCCACGACCAAGATGTTTTCTGTGCAGGGTGCTATACAGGTCCAGGGGAGTGGAATCCTTGGGAACCCGGTCCCTGAAGGTTTAATTACAATGCCTGCCGTCATAGGTGAAGTTTGGGCTTCTGTGGACCAAACAGAGTCCTGCGGCGAGGAAAAGGTAAGTGGGGGCCCTCGGGAACTTGGTTCTATTGAGGGACCCCCAAGCCTATTTTGTCTTTCTGCCTGTTACCTAAGGTATTCCCGCTAATATTCTGTGTATGCCTGTTACTACTGAGAAAATGTAAAAATTTCAAT
Organism: Rana muscosa; assembly: GCA_029206835.1. Classification (NCBI taxonomy): domain Eukaryota; kingdom Metazoa; phylum Chordata; class Amphibia; order Anura; family Ranidae; genus Rana; species Rana muscosa. The sequence continues at coordinate 245,151,150 of CM055121.1, read as the reverse complement.
AGTAGGCAAGAAAAAAAAAATGTAAGACCTGTGTTAGACACTAGAGGCCGCTATGGTTCTTTTTCTTGTAATGTGGATTTTTTTCTTCCAAAATCAAATCCAGGCAGTTGGTAAGTTCTCTGCTGGGAAGCTGTCTCCTCTGCCCTGTTGCTGCGCTCATCCATCCCCGGGCCCTGCGGCAGGGGCCCTGGCTCCCATCTAGCTCCTTATTTTTTTCAAAAAAGGCGCCGAAGGCGCACGTGCCCGCGCGCGAGCACGCGCTACTATATATAGAGGCGATCTGGAAAAAGGGGCGGAGCGGGTGGATGACGCTCGGTGTGCGCCGCGGCGCTACTGCGCATGTGCGGGCGTCCAGCGTGTTTTAAAGCACAATCATAGCTGGCTATTGAAGTGCACAGACAGAGCTAGCAACAGTATAAAGGCACACAGAGGCGGTTGATGCAGGCATCCCCTAGAAAGGCACTTTAGTAGACACCAACTGTTATATAGCAGCAATTGTGCTAGACTATTCTCAGTAAAAGTGGTGTATTACGGCTGGAATACCTCAGCTTTAGGCTTAGGAATATGCCGTCCAGAAGCTCCGGAACTGAATCTTCCAGGAAGCGAAGGGGGTCTCATCGGGCTCTGAGGATCTTGGGCATGCTTCTGCTGCACCAGTCTCCCCTGAAGTTCAGAGGTAAGTGACCATAGAGACCCCGCAGGGGTACTTGGTACTGTGGCTGTCCTCAGTTCACCTGCTCCTGTGTATGTAACAGAGGAGGTTTTTTCCTCAGCTCTGGGAGGATTAGAGAGAGATTGTCAACATTGATCGCTGCCTCCCTGTCAGGGAAAGCACGCCCGATCTCTGTCTCCTCCTTCAGAGTGCCTGTTAGCGGAGCAACAGTCCCATACAGGGATCGACCTGCCTGAAGGGGATCAGGATGAGGTTGATTCTGTTATAGAGGAATCAACAGTGGAGGAACCTTTTCTCAGCATCTCAAGCTGAAAGATTCTCTGACTAACATGGTCCGATCAGCATTTAAAAATGCACCTTGCGGAACCATCAACCACTACTGTATCCTCGTTGGGGTCGCTAGAAGCCCCCAGACTGTCTGTTCTTTTCCACTTCACCCTTTACTGAAAGGGCTCATTTACCAGGATTGGGAACATCCTGAGAAAATATTTATTCCCCCCAAGAGATTTCCGGTGGTCTATCCCATGGAGGATAAGTTCATCAAAAAATGGAGGGTCCCTACAGTGGATGCAGCCATCTCTTGTGTGTATAAATCACTGACATGTCCAGTGGATAATGTCCAAATGTTCAAGAACCCAATAGATAAAAGATTGGAGTCCTTATGAAAATCTGCTTCTTTCTACAGCAAGCTTGGTGACACAACCAGCAGTGGGGTCTGCTAAGCAGTGAAGGATCAGTTGAAACAGGTCTTGAGGGACTTGACAGATCAGCAGGCCCTTGCCCTAGCTGATCTACCTAGAGCCTTAGGCTTTGCGGTTGACGCCATAAAGGATTCAATCCATCAGGCCTCCCGCCTTACGCTGTCTGTAGTACATATGCGTAGGCTTCTATGGCTCAAAAACTGGTCTGCTGAAGCTCCCTGTAAAGAATGGCTGGTTAGCGTCCCATTTCATGGTGAACGCTTATTCAGGGAAGACCTGGACAAATATATCCAGAAAATTTCCAGCGGTAAAAATACACTCTTGCCGGTTAAAAACAGAGTTAGAGGTCCCTCTTTTAAGAGGCCTGCTTCTCCAGTCCCTGGGGCATCGGCTGTGTAACAGTTCCGATGGCCTCCTCGGTCAAATCCCGGGGGTAAAAATCAGGGACAATCGCAGGGTAATGAGAAACCCTGGGTCAGGAGAGGTACAAAACCTCCCCCAAACTTAAATTCATTGAAGGGTTGCCCCCACTCAGGCGGGTGGGGGGAAGACTCCAGTTGTTCGCAGAGACCTGGCGGGACGCGATCCGAACAGATAGGTGCTCTCCGCAGTATGTTTGGGATACAGATTGGAGTTAAAAGACTCTCCTCCTTCCCATTTTTTGAGGTCAAACGTGCCAAGGGATCCCCGGAAGAGAGAGTCCCTCCTGTCGGCACTAGAACAACTATTGCTCCAAGGAGTAATTATGGAGGTTCCCCTGGAATGGGGGTTCGGGTTTTACTCAAACCTCTTTACAGTCCCGAAGCAAACGGGGACGTGAGGCCCATATTAATTCTAAAAGGGCTAAACAAATTCCAGTATATCAGGACTTTTCCGGATGGAGTCGATCCGATCGGTGGCCACTGTCCTACAAGGGGAGGAATGGTTAGCCGCGATCGACATCAAAGATGCTTATTTGCACATTCCCATCTTTCCAGTCCACCAAAAATTTCTACGCTTTGCAGTAGAAGGGCGCCATTTTCAGTTCAGAGCCTTACCCTTCGGTCTGGCCACAGCACCGCGAGTGTTCACAAAAATTCTGGCCCCATTATTGGCCAATCTAAGAACGCAAGGTGTAACGATAATGGCATATCTAGACGACTTGTTACTGATAGACCACTCAGTGAAAAAACTAGAAGTGGTCGTTCACAAGACAATCAAGTATCTGGAATCTCACGGTTGGATTATCAACCGAGACAAGTCAGCCCTAAAAACCAGTCAAAAGTCTGGAATACTTGGGGCTAAGGTTGGATTCAGGCCAGAGAAAAATATTCTTGCCTCAAGGAAAGGTGTTGTCTTTGAAAGATTTGATCCACTTAGTGGGTACAAAAAGACAGCCGTCCATACGCCTGTGTATGAGGCTGCTGGGAAAAATGGTAGCATCATTCGAAGCAGTACCCTACGGTCAATTCCATTCAAGGAATTTGCAAAGGGCCATACTGTCAGCCTGGAACAAAAAAGTTCAGGCCCTAGACTTACAATGTCCTTGTCCCCTTCCGTTCGCAAGAGCCTCCGTTGGTGGTTGGTTCTCCAGAATCTGGAAAAAGGGAAATCCTTCAGTCCGATTTCTTGGAAGGTGGTCACTACAGATGCCAGCCTTATAGGCTGGGGAGCAGTACTGGAGCAATGGTCTCTCCAGGGCAGATGGTCGGATGCAGAAAAGGCCCTGCCCATCAATCTCTTAGAGATACGAGCAGCCCGGTATGCCCTAGTAGCATGGACATCCAAACTCCAAGGGTCCCCTGTCAGAATTCAATCAGACAATGCCACAGCAGTGGCATATATCAATCATCAGGGGGGCACCAGGAGTCGTGCAGCCCAGAGGGAAGTAAATTACATCCTGAAATGGGCAGAAAGATATGTCCCAGCCATATCTGTGGTATTCATTCCAGGAGTGGAGAATTGGAAGGCGGACTTTCTAAGTCGCCAGCAATTATGCCCAGGGGAAGGGTCCCTTCACCCCGAGGTTTTCTGGACAATGTCAGCGGTGGGGAACACCGGATGTAGATCTTCTAGCATCCAGATTCAACGCAAAGGTGGACAGGTTTGTCTCTCGGACAAGGGATCCCCTAGCTTGCGGCTCGGATGCCCTAGTGTTCCCTTGGGATCAGTTCAAGCTGATATATGCATTCCCACCGCCACAATGGTTACCTCGATTACTCCGCAGAATCAGGGTAGAAAAGAAACCAGTGATTCTGGTGGCTCCAGCGTGGCCCCGAAGAGCGTGGTACGCGGAGATTGTAAAATGTCAGTGGGGAGTCCTTGGACTCTCCCTCGTCGTCCGGACCTGCTTTCGCAAGGACCGATATACCACCCTTCCTTACCAGCCCTAGGTTTGACGGCCTGGCTATTGAAGCCCACATTCTAAAAAGGAGAGGGCTCTCTAATCCTGTGGTATCTACCATGATCAATGCCAGGAAGCCGTTATCCAGGCAGATCTACTATAGAATCTGGAAGGCGTACATCGCGTGGTGTGAGGCCAGGAAATGGCATCCACGTAAGTACGTAATAGGTAGGAGTCTGGACTTCCTACAGTGGGCTGCCTTGAGTACTATCAAAGGTCAGATTTCGGCCTTGTCAATATTTTTTCAAAGGCCCTTGGCTTCGCATTCACTAGTCAAAGCCTTTAGACAAGGAGTAATGCGTATTAGTCCTCCGGTTAATCCCATATGTCCATGGGATCTAAACCTGGTTCTGTCGGTTCTACAGAAACAACCATTTGAACCATTACAGCATAGTTCCTTGGTTCTTCTCACCAGGAAATTGTTTTTTCTAGTAGCCATTTGTTCGGCTAAAAGAGTGTCGGAATTAGCAGCTATGTCCTGTAAAGAGCCATATCTGGTTATCCATAAGGACAGAGTAGTGTTACGTCCTCATCCAGCCTTTCTTCCTAAGGTGGTATCAAGGTTTTCATTTGAACCAAGATGTGGTTCTTCCTTCTTTTTTCCCCAAACCTAGTTCGGTAGAGGAAAAGTTATTGCATTCTTTGGATGTAGTAAGAGCAGTTAAAGCTTATCTAAAAGCCACTGCTCAGATTCGCAGAACGGATACTTTGTTTATTCTGCCGGAAGGCCCCAGAAAGGGTCAGGCAGTGTCAAAATCTACTTTAGCCAAGTGGGTTCGACAGGTCATAATGCAAGCCTATGGCTTGAGAAGGAGACCGCCTCCGTTCAAAGTTAGGGCGCACTCCACGAGAGCAGTTGGAACTTCATGGGCAGTGCATCACCAGGCCTCCCTGGCTCAAATCTGTAAGGCCGCAACGTGGTCTTCAGTACACACGTTTTACTAGGTTCTACCAGGTGGACGTTAGAAGTCAGGAGGATGTCGCCTTTGGGCGCAGTGTGTTGCAGGCCGCAAAAGATCCTCATGTCTGATAGCGCTCAGCTTATGTATGGTGTATCCCCCCCCTCATTGGGCATTGCTTTAGGACATCCCACATAGTAATGACTATGCCGCTCTGTGTCCCGTGATGTACGAGAAAGAAAATAGGATTTTTATAACAGCTTACCTGTAAAATCCTTTTCTTGGAGTACATCACGGGACACAGAGCTCCCACCCCTCTTTGGGGACACTTATTGCTTTGCTACAAAACTGAGGCGCTCCCGGACGGGAGGGGCTTATATAGGGGAGGGTACTTCCGGTTTTGGAAGTTGCCAGTGCCAGCACCTGAAGGTATCTATATAACCCACATAGTAATGACTATGCCGCTCTGTGTCCCGTGATGTACTCCAAGAAAAGGATTTTACAGGTAAGCTGTTATAAAAATCCTATTTTTTTAATCTGACCCAGCTGAAAGACATGTGCATTTGAGTTTCCGGCCGGGTTCACACTGGCGCGACAAACGCTCTGACATTGGGAGCTCGTGTCGCATGACGTGTGAAAACAATGTTTCCCTATGGGAGCCGTCTTAACTGGTCCAACAGTAGGGTAGGGGTACGATGTACCCCATACTCATTCACATAGGGTGGGGGGCTGGGATCTGTGGGCCCCTTATTAAAGGGGGCTCCCATATTCCGATAAGCCCCCCCGCAGGCCCCAACAACAATTGGCCAGGGTTGTTGGGAAGAGGCAATTATTGTCCTCATCAACATGGGGGCAGGGTGCTCTGGGGTGGGGGGGGGCGCAGGTTGCCCCAAAGCATCCAACCCCCATGTTGAGGGCATGCGGCCTGGTACGGTTCAGGAGGGGGTGCTCGCTCGTCCCCCCTTTCCTGACCGGCCGGGCTGCATGCTCGGATAAGGGTCTGGTATGGATTTTGGTGGGACCCCCACACCGTTTTTTCGGCGTAAGAGGTTCCCCTTTAAATCCATACCAGACCCAAGGGCCTGGTTATGCTCTTGGAGGGGGAACCCATGACTTTTTTTTAATTTAAAATTTGGCGTGGAGTTTCCCCTCAAGATTCATACCATACACAGTGCCTGGCATTGGCGGGGATCCAAGTTGGATCCCTGTTTATTGAAAGTCGGACGTATGTCAGCTTCAAGTCGCAGGGCAAAGTCAGATCCAAAATAGGACGGCTGTCGTGTCGTACTAGTGTGAACCCAGCCTCCAGCTTTACAGACCTGCTACAGCCTGTACATTTGAGCCTGCACATTTTCCTGTTCTGCTCTGCTATTTTTCAGGAGGAATTCAAGGCAAAAAGCTAAAAATGTAAGGGTACCTATTGGGCACAATTATTATTTCTAGATGTTTTCGATAAGGTAGCAGATCTTCAGTTTTTGAGCTCAGTACCAGTTTAATTTATCTCCAATGTTTATGTACTTCTCCAGAAGGGCTCTCATTGAGGTGAACTTGACTCTTAATGACATATGTATCGCTGCACGGGATGGATGGCTTCTCATGCAGTCAAGCAGGCAGGCTTGGATGTTTGTAATTCACTCAGATGTAAGAGATAAGCTACAAATATGGACTGCTGTGCAAGCCAAGGAGATTTAGTTAATCTGACCTAGATGTTCTTTTGATGATTGAGACCCTGTCCTCTCAACAGTTCTCAATATCAAAATGAAATTCAAGGATATCTGGCGCTCAGCTTCTGCGTCCTCGCAATGACAGCCTTTTTCAATCAGCGAGGAACAAGAGGGAGATTTACTATATTAAGTTGTGAAGCTTTGCAGCTCTTTAGCTCATTGGCATTTGAGTCTGCAATGATATTGAAAGTTGTCAGAGGCTGTAGCTCCTGTCTCTTTGGGAGGAGGATTAACAAGAAGTGAGACCAACTTACTTTTCAATATCATTTAATTTCCTGCCTTCATTTTTTTTTTTCCTGCTCCGTGCATTTTTTTTTACTAATTCACATAACGTTGGCATAGTACACAGCTCTAGCCAGAAGATGAGCAGTAGAACAGGAGTAAATACTTTAAAAGTATCCGGGGGTATCTAACGTCAAAACGTCCTTTCTAGCTTTGAATAAGGGGTGGAAGGTTGGAACTCAATTTAAGGCTCCATTCACATCTCCGCGTTTCGAATCGCAGGCGGAATCCAGTGCGTTGCCCATCGATTTCAATAGCACCCCAAACGCGGCACGATTCGACGGGCGATAATCGCGGTAAAAATGCGCAAACAGAATTGCGGCCCCAAAAAAGTTCATGAGCTTCTTTTGGGCGACTGGCATCCCGCGATTCTATTTGCACAATTTTTACCGCGATTGTTGCCCCCATACGCCTAGCTGTGAACGGAGCCTTAAGGTTTTTATTGCAGTCTGTGTCACCTTTGGGAAGATGAGCTTTCTCGATTTATCCCAGGGACAACTATCACTGAGACTGAAAGTGAGGGAGAATCTTAAATTTGAGTTGTCACCAGAACAGGAATAAAGAGGAATCTTCTAATGGGGATACTTGTTCCAGTAGCTGTTTTCTAATCAGGCATTTCCCTCACTTTGGAGAGATTCACTCTCACTTCTTGTTTTGTCTACAGAACAGAAAATGAAAGTGGATGTAAACCCGAATTTTATTTTTTATTTTTTTGCTGTCACAGTGTAGAGTATAAGATTTCCTATCATCTGTGCCCAGTCTTGCCACAAAGAGTTAATCCAGCTCTGAGCAATCTTCTCTTATTGTTCAGTGAGATAAAACGGACAAACAGAGAAAAACCTTTGTCCGTTCCGCCCCTTGCTTTGAGTGACAGGTTATTTACATATCTCGTGCACTAGCTTTAGACAGGCATTATTTTTTAATTCCCACCCCCACTCCTTTTCTGAAGTCATGTGGTTACTTTTCTGGATTTTGACTGGATGTTAGTGATCATAGCAGAAGGAATACACAGGAGAAAATGCATGTTGACAAGGGGAGTGTAGAGGTGGGCGGGGAGTCTACTGACATCACGACTCCACCCACCGAGCTCCAGACAACAGATCCACCCACAGAATCTGCAGTTTTTCAGTTCTTATAACAGACAGAGGGGAGACATTTGACAGATAAGGATACATGCAGGAGGCATCTATGTCCTTATAGATCAGCACTATGGCAGTAGTTTAGAAAGGATGAGAGTGGGTTTACATCCACTTTAAGAGAAATCTCCCCAATGGGTCACAAATGGGGAAAAAAACTCTCACCAGGGGATTTCATCATTTCAAATTAAAACTTTTGTCTTTAGTTGTAATTTTAAGGGCTGAGTCCACATTTTACAAAAAAAAAAAAAATAGATGCACAAATATTTGATGCAAAAACAATGTGCATTTATAATTTTTTTGCAAATCATTGCAGCTGTGATCAGCAGATCATCATGAAATCATATCCATCATTAAACATCTTTCTAGATGGAGTGAAGAATGTGGTTGGGGCCTGTTTTTCTACCCATTTCCCCTACTCCCTCACTGTAATTCCATATATAATGACATGACTGAAATAAAATAAAATGTGTTAAAGTTATTGTTTGAAAAATACATTCTTTCTAAAGTAGATAATTTATATTTCACAACGTTTATTGTGGATCAAATAGATATACAACACGCAAACAATCTTGGAACCATCATTCCGCAAAGATTGAAGGATGGTTGTCTACAGAATAATACTTGGAATAATGGCAAAAGAGCACTCAATAGAAGACCTGGAGCAATATGCTCTCTTGGTGCCTGGGTCTAGCAACTTTCCTGCTTTTTTATGTGTTGCACTCCACATATTTTTTGTTAGAATGCTTTTGCTTGTTTAAAAAAAATAAAAAAAAAGATCTTGTTAAAGAGAAATCTGAGCAATTGGAAAAAAATGTGAACAATGAAATTGGGAATAAAAAAAAATTACATGAAATAAATAACTTTTAGGTATATAAATACAATGTGCAGTATCGCTGCACCCAATATACCCAAAATATGTAACACAATATAACAATAAAATAGGCGCTGCAAACACAAAATGTGCATTATATATCAAATAAGCACCACTGTAAAAAACGAAGTGACCAGGTGTAAGACAGATTAGTCCATCCTGCTAGAGTTCTAAATAAACTAGAAAATTCAGTCTTTTTTTCCCGGAATGAAAAGTGCTCAAATAAAGATTAGGCCACCCTGCAACCGTTTATATAAAAATTCTCAAGAACGTTTCAATCTCTGAAATAAGAAGTGCTTCAGTGCTCAAACACTTCTCCCCAGCAGACTAGGACTCACCAGACAACAATGCCTCTCTTTTTACAGATGGGCATATCATACTTATACAGACGACTTTCATCTAATATGGTTTCCGGTCCCCCAACTCTCCTCTCTTGTGAAACTCCCCATATGGTAAACAAGAAAAAAAAAGGGGGGGGCTCCAATAGTATAAAACCGTCAAACTAAAAATGCACTTTATTTATATTAAAAACACACTCACAAGAAACTAAAAGCAATCCAGTCTTAATCCAGAAACTCGGCTTGCATGATGTATTTTGTGCCAGAAGGAATATTAAACCGCAGTCTTGGTCCCACTTGATATCCGCTGCTTCACTTCCAATATGTCACTTCAGGCCCAACGTTTAGTCTATTCCGACTTTGTCAAGGGGATCCCTGCCATCCTTTGTGAAGTCCACTGGCCCTCCAGCCTCATACCTTTCCTCCTAATTTAAAGAGGCATTTTATGTCACTATATCTGAATTTATGTGCAGGATCTCAGTCCTCTTACAGGTCCTAGATCGCTGGGGTCACAAAAGAGCTTTTTCAATCTCTCCTCCTGTGTCAGTCTGTCTCTCTTTGCTCTTGCAACTGATGCTTCTTTAGGAGGGTGTAGACAAAGAACCCCCCGATCTACTGCTGAAGAATTGGATCAAGATGAGTCGCCTTTTGGCTGAAACCATTACAAATTTTATTGATGTGGTACACTCATGTTAAGCATTAAAGCAGCCTGAGTATGCTCACCCTAAGGTCTCGAGTATGGGCTGCTGAAGTAGCCGAAACCTGCAAAGTCCTTCCCAGTCCACTTACTCTTAGAGATTGTCTTGTATGGTGACTGGCCTTGCTCAGAAAACTATGTGCCCCTCCTAAGTGTTGTACTCAATAGTATCCTATTTAGGAGTCATCCATTTCTTGCCTTGGAGTATAACTAAAGGCAAAAGTTTTTAGTTTTTTTTTGATGGTGTGGGAAGGATTAGAATTTACCCTTTCTATTTGTCCTTTTTACTGTTATCAAAAGTGAAAGTTAGGTTGACACCAGAACCATAAGAGAGGGGAAATCTTCCAATGAGGACACTAGTTCTGTTGACCCTGATGACACCCTGGGATTCCCTCACTTTGGAGGGATTTTCGCTCATTTCCTGTTTTTGTTATAGGATAGAAAGTGAAGAGAATCTCTAATGGGACACGGATGGCAAAAAACTAACTTTAAAAAAAAAAAAATTGAATAGGCATGTTATACTTATCTGCTCTGTACATTGGTATTGCACAGAGCGCCTCAGAACTTTCTCTTTTGGGGTGCCCAGAATCCAGTCAGGTGATGCCACGTTAGTGGCCTACATCAGCCATCAAGGAGGTACCAGAGGTCACGCTGCTTAAAGAGAAAGTGACCTTGATTTTCAGTTAAGCGGAAGTACAAGTTCTAGTCCTGTTCATGGTCTACATCCCAGATGCAGAAAATTGGTGGGTGAACTTTATTAGCCATCAGCATCTGATTCTAAGGGAATGGGCTCTCTACCTGGAGCTGTTCCAAGCCGTTTGCCACAAGCTGGGGGGGGGATGCTGAATGGGGATCTTCTAGCATCCAGATTCAACAACAAACTGGACATATTTGTCCTCAGGTACAGGGACTGCTCACATTGGACACCCTGGTGTTTTAGTGGTATCAGTTCAAACTGATCTATGCCCTATCCCTCATCTACTCCATAGTATCACGAAAGAGGTAATTCCTGTGACACTCATTGCAACGAAGTGGCCTCGGAGGGCATAGTAATTGGACATGCTTCGACTCTTAGTGGGAGTCCCACCCCCGTATGTTTACATGTGACTCAGTGGGACCCTAACTTCGTTCTTTCAGTCCTTCAAAAGCAATTCTTGGAACCTATTAAGGATATTCCCTTGTCTGACCTCACTCTCAAGGTGGCTTTTCTTGTTGCTGTCACCTTGGCGAGATCCTGCTCCTAGTGTTACACAAGGACAAGATTTCCTGAGGCCAAATGGTGTTTTTCCTTCTTCCACCTCAACCAGGGCATTGTCCTTCCCTCCTTTTGTCCTGCTTCCAATGAAACGTCTTACCACTGTCGCAACACGATACATTGTTGTGAGAGTCTGCTTTTCGGCTACACCCTCCTTTTGGCAATCCGATTCCCCCTTTGTTCTAACCGAAATTCCCTTCAGGCTTGGTTCACACTTATGCGATGCGGGCAATGCAGCAAATCCTGTGTTTCCTGCATCGCATTGCAATCGCACAGCATTCATGCGATCTGCAGCAGTGTCAATGTCATCTTCACAACACCCCAAAACAAATCGCAGTGCAATTGACAGAATCGCATCACATGGGTGTGAACCCCCATGCGATGCGATTCAGGTGCGGGGGGGGGGGTCCTGCACCATTTTGTTGCAAATGCAATGCAATTTCTGGCATACAAACTGCATGGCTGAAATCGCACCACACAGACATTACATGTGATGCGCACAGGAATGCGGTGCAAATCACATGCAATGTCTGCAATTGCAGCAGTGTTAACCTAGACACAGAAGGCTCCCTGCTGCTCTCTAACATTGCTAGGTGAATTGGATAAGTTCTCATTTTAGCCTATGGTCTAAGGATAAGGGTTGCTTCCTGCCCTGTTAAGGTGCACTGTACCCAATCTGTGTTGTGCTTCATGGGCTTTTCAGCATCAGGCATCAGTTTCTCAGATATGCAAGGCTGCCACCTGGACTTCGTTTCACATGTTAAACTAGTACCAAGTGGATGTTCAGATTTCATTCATAAGGAGCAACAAGCTGCTCTCTGTGCCTGATGAGTCTTCCTGACCCATTTATGTGTGCCTGTTTGCTGGGTTGTCCACCCTTCAGTTGGGCTGCTTTTTGGCGCCCAACTGAATCATTCCTCGTAATTGTAATGATTTGAAGAAGCCCGTGTCCTGTACTACAAGGCTCAAAATTTCAAGTCCTGCGCTATTTTATACAGGCCTTAACGGTTACTCGCCGCCAGTTGCCCCACCCAACCCCTACCCTGCCCCATCCCTAATTCTGCCCCTAAACACACCCTCATAAATGATCTCATGAAATGACACTTAAATGTTTTATGCAGAACGAAGTTACAAAGATAAATATTAACAACTTCTTTATCAGTGCCCATCCGTGCAGCCTCACCTGTGCTCATCAATGCTGCTTTACCTGTGCCCAACAATGCAGCCTACCTGTGCTCATCAATGCTGCTTTACCTGTGCCCATCAATGCCGCCTCACCTGTGCCCATCAATGCCGCCTCACCTGTGCCCATCAATGCCGCCTCACCTGTGCCCATCAATGCAGCCTACCTGTGCAAGGAAAAGAGGAGAGGAAGAGGATTGCCGGCTGGATCATCAGAGCGCAGAGGAACATCGCTGTAACAGCTTTCATTTGAACTGCCAAGTGTTCTTACCGCTCGCCGTCACATACAGCCCTGCCTCCTGGCCCGGGTACTTTGATATATGCCACATGTCCCGGCATTAGACAGGTGATCTGTCTATCAAAGTACCCAGGCCAGGAGGCGGGGCTGTGTGTGATGGCGAGTGGCGGGAACACTGCAATTCTATTGAAAGATGTTAGAGCAATGTTCCTCGACCCTCTAATGATCCGCCTGCTCCCCTCTCCTGCCGGCGGTTCTCTCTCTCTCTCTCTTCCCCCCGGTTCTCTCTCTCTTCCCCCCCCCCCCGAGATAGCCCACACTCGCCAGCCCTCATTTTCCTTCCACTATGCAAATAGAAAATTTGAGGGTTGCTGTACTATAGGAATTTGGACAGGGCACAGGACTTATAGTGCTTTATAGTGCCACCTACAGGTTGCCCACCTATCGTCTAGGCTGTGCTTTGGGACATCTCTATGGTCAAGATTCAGAAGAGCTTTGTCCTTCAATGAAAGTAAGAAAAACTGAATTTTTTGGTACCGGAAAACCCATTTCTCTTACTTGATGGACACATCATCCAGGCCTCTATTGGAGTTTATTTCTGACACTGCTGTGTTATGAACTGGCTTGCCTATAACAGTAAGGGGGTGAGGGGATTTTATACCAGAGGGGCCCATAGGTGGTGCTGTGTTATTTTTTGACTATTATCCTACTCCTGTAGGTGGCACTATAAGTCCTTTGGTTATGATTTAGAAGAACTGTGTCCATTAATGAACTCTGAGAAATATATATTTTTTTGGTAAGTAACAAAAATTCAGTTTTCCAAAGGATATGCTGTGGTTCCTCCTGCTGGCTGGTTTACCATGTAGTGAAGTACAGCATACATTGTTTAACACAGGGAGCAGGTATTCGCTCATCCTGAAGTGTTGAATACCTGCAGCAACCGGGGAGCAGCAAAGCACTTCTAAACATTTGACAACTAGGTACCGTCTGTTTGCCTATCCTTGCATCTGTCCTGTCAGGACTTCATTCATCATTAGAGACATACCCTGGCTGCTTCTAGTTTATTACGTCGATGTCTTCAAGGAGTGGGGTCTAGTCATAGGAAAAGTTACCTGGTGGTATCTTGGCATCCACCTAAATTTCAGTCTCCTCACAGCCAATAAGCACCAAAGCTTGGTAGAAAAAGTGAGCATAGGCAAAAGAGCAGTTAGTGAAAACCTTCTGAAAAGGCTATATAATTTACCACTGATCTGTTTTACATTGTTTGAATAATATACTTGCCTAATGATGGGTCTTTGCTGTGGTTTACTCTTTTCATTTTGACTTGACTCTTCTGGTCTGTTTTTTTTTAATATACTTTAGACTCCTGGTTTGAGAGCCGTTCCAAACAAGATAAACTGGGTATTTGAAAGATACACAAGGATGAACCAGGTAATGCCTGCTGTTAATTATTTCCCATGATCTTGCACTGGAAACCATTATATTTGTGTGTGTGTGTGTGTATATACACTGCTCAAAAAAATTAAAGGAACACGTTTGAATCAGAACTCCTGGGATATTGATCTGGTCAGTTAAGTAGCAGAGGGGAAGGGGTGTATACAGAGGGGGTTGTTAATCAGTTTCAGCTGCTTTGCTGTTAATTGAAATTAACAACAGGTGCACTAGATGGGCAACAATGAGACGACCTCCAAAACAGGAATGGTTTTTCATGTGGAGGTGTCTGACATTTTTTTTCCCTACTCCTCTTTTCTGACTTTTTCACTAGTTTTGGCTACGGTCAGTGTCACTACTGGTAGCACGAGGCGATACTTGAACCCTATAAAGGTTGCACAGGCAGTCCAAATCCTCCACGATGGCACATCAATACGTGTCATTGCCAGAAGGTTTGCCGTGTCTCCCAGCACAGTCTCAAGAGCATGGAGGAGATTCCAGGAGACAGGCAGTTACTCTAGGAGAGCTGGACAGAGCCGTAGAAGTCCTTAACCCATCAGCAGGACCGGTATATGCTCCTTTGTGCAAGGAGGAACAGGATGAGCACTGCCAGAGCCCTACAAAATGACCTCCAGTAGGCCACTGGTGTGAATGTCTCTGACCAAACAATCAGAAACAGACTTCATGGGGGTGGCCTGAGGGCCCGACGTCCTCTAGTGTGCTCTGTGCTCACTGCCGGACACTGTGGAGCTTGATTGGCATTTTCCATTGAGCACCAGAATTGGCAGGTCCGCCACTGGTGCCCCATGCTTTTCACAGATGAGAGCAGGTTCACCCTGAGCATATGTGACAGACGTGAAAGGGTCTGAAGAAGCCGCGGAGAACTTTATACTGCCTGTAACATCGTTCAGCATGACCGGTTTAGTGGTGGGTCAGTGATGGTCTGGGGCGGCATATCCATGGAGGGACGCACAGACCTCTACAGGCTACACAATGGCACCCTGACTGCCATTAGGTATCAGGATGAAATCCTTGGACCCATTGTCAGACCCTACGCTGGTGCAGTGGGTCCTGGGTTCCTCCTGGTGAACGACAATGCCCGGCCTCATGTGGCGAGAGCATGCAGCCAGTTCCTGAAGGATGAAGAAATTGATACCATTGAATGGCCCCCACACTCTCCTGACCTAAATCCAAAAGAACACCTCTGGGACATTTATGTTTCGGTCCATCCCCTGCCGCCAGGTTGCACCTCAGTCTGTTCAGGAGCTCAGTGATGCTCTGGTCCAGATCTGGGAGGAAATACCCCAGGACACCATCCATCGTCTCATTAGGAGCATGCCCCGATGTTGTCAGGCATGCATACAAGCACTTGGGGGCCATACAAACTACTGAGGACCATTTTGAGTTGTTGCAATGAAATTTCAGCAAAATGGACTAGCTTGCTGCATAATTTGTTCACTTTGATTTTCGGGGTGTCTTTGAATTCAGCCCTCTGTAGGTGGATAATTTTCATTTCCATCAAATGATGTGCCATCCTTTCATTCCTAACACATTACCCAGTCCATTTCAGTATAGATATCCAGCATGAGATTTTGCCCCATTTGAGATCTGATGTGTTTTCAAAGTGTTCCTTTAATTTTTTTGAGCAGTGTGTGTATAGATATATATCTATATGTATATCTATAGATAGATATATATATATATATATATATAGAGAGAGAGAGAGAGATGATACAGTATCTCACAAAAGTACACCCATCACATTTTTGTAAATATTTTATTATATCTTTGCTACAATGTAAAGTAGTGCGTGTACAGCTTGTTTAACAGTGTAAATTTGCTGTCCCCTCAAAATAACTCAACACACAGCCATTGTCTAAACTGCTGGCAACAAAAGCGATCACACCCCCAAGTAAAAATGTCCTAATTGGGCCCAAAGTGTCAATGTTTTGTGTGGCCACCATTATTTTCCAGCACTGCCTTAACCCTCTTGGGCATGAAGTTCACCAGAGCTTCCCAGGTTGCCACTGGAATCCTCCACTTCTCCATGGTGACATCACCGAGCTGGTGGATGTTAGAGACCTTGCACTCCACCTTCTGTTTGAGGATGCCCCACAGATGCTCAATAGGGTTTAGGTTTAGAGACATGCTTGGCCAGTCCATCATCTTTACCCTCAGCTTTTTAGAAAGGCAGTGGTCGTCTTGGAGGTGTTTTTTAGAGTCGTTATGTTGGAATACTTCCCTGCGGCCCAGTCTCTGAAGAGAAGGGGGTCATGCTCTGCTTCAGTATGTCACAGTACTTTGGGGTTCATGGTTCCCTCAATGAACTGTAGCTCCGCAGTGCCGGCAACACTCATGCAGCCCCAGACCATGACACTCCCACCACCATGCTCAACTGTGGTGGGAGTGTCATGGACAATTGTCTTTGTACTCCTCACCTGGTTGCCGCCATCCAGACCAATTTGATGCTTTGTGCGGTAAATGGTCTGAGCACTGACAGGCTGACCCCCCCCCCCCCCCACCCCTTCAACCTCTGCAGCAATGCTGGCAGCACTCATACGTCTGTTTTTAAAGACAAGCCCTGGATATGACGCTGAGCACGTGCACTCAACTCCTTTGGTCCACCAGGGCGAGGGCTGTTCTGAGTGGAACCTGTCCTGTTAAACCACTGCATGGTCTTGGCCACCGTGCTGCAGCTCAGTTTCAGGGTCTTGGCAATCTTCTTATAGCCTAGGCCATCTTTATGCATTCAGGTATATGGTCGTAGGGATCGGGTGGCACACTGTCCTGTCGAGGCACACTCCACTAGATCACAAAGTGCCTCTTGAGCTCTTTGGCTTCTGGCTACTACTTCTTATATTTCCAAGGCCACCACCTGTTCTTCTGTTCACACATTTTCTATACAGGTCCTTCTCAAAAAATTAGCATATTGTGATAAAGTTCATTATTTTCTGTAATGTACTGATAAACATTAGACTTTCATATATTTTAGATTCATTACACACAACTGAAGTAGTTCAAGCCTTTTCTTGTTTTAATATTGATGATTTTGGCATACAGCTCATGAAAACCCAAAAATCCTATCTCAAAAAATTTGCATATTTCATCCGACCAATAAAAGAAAAGTGTTTTTAATACAAAAAAAGTCAACCTTCAAATAATTATGTTCAGTTATGCACTCAATACTTGGTCGGGAATCCTTTTGCAGAAATGACTGCTTCAATGCGGCGTGGCATGGAGGCAACCAGCCTGTGGCACTGCTGAGGTGTTATGGAGGCCCAGGATGCTTCGATAGCGGCCTTAAGCTCATCCAGAGTGTTGGGTCTTGCGTCTCTCAACTTTCTCTTCCCAATATCCCACAGATTCTCTATGGGGTTCAGGTCAGGAGAGTTGGCAGGCCAATTGAGCACAGTAATACCATGGTCAGTAAACCATTTACCAGTGGTTTTGGCACTGTGAGCAGGTGCCAGGTCGTGCTGAAAAATGAAATCTTCATCTCCATAAAGCTTTTCAGCAGATGGAAGCATGAAGTGCTCCAAAATCTCCTGATAGCTAGCTGCATTGACCCTGCCCTTGATAAAACACAGTGGACCAACACCAGCAGCTGACATGGCACCCCAGACCATCACTGACTGTGGGTACTTGACACTGGACTTCAGGCATTTTGGCATTTCCCTCTCCCCAGTCTTCCTCCAGACTCTGGCACCTTGATTTCCGAATGTACTTTGGACCACTGAGCAACAGTCCAGTGCTGCTTCTCTGTAGCCCAGGTCAGGCGCTTCTGCCGCTGTTTCTGGTTCAAAAGTGGCTTGACCTGGGGAATGCGGCACCTGTAGCCCATTTCCTGCACACGCCTGTTCACGGTGGCTCTGGATGTTTCTACTCCAGACTCAGTCCACTGCTTCCGCAGGTCCTCCAAGGTCTGGAATCGGTCCTTCTCCACAATCTTCTTCAGGGTCCGGTCACCTCTTCTCGTTGTGCAGCGTTTTCTGCCACACTTTTTCCTTCCCACAGACTTCCCACTGAGGTGCCTTGATACAGCACTCTGGGAACAGCCTATTAGTTCAGAAATTTCTTTCTGTGTCTTACCCTCTTGCTTGAGGGTGTCAATGATGGCCTTCTGGACAGCAGTCAGGTCGGCAGTCTTACCCATGATTGCGGTTTTGAGTAATGAACCAGGCTGGGAGTTTTTAAAAGCCTCAGGAATCTTTTGCAGGTGTTTAGAGTTAATTAGTTGATTCAGATGATTAGGTTAATAGCTCGTTTAGAGAACCTTTTCATGATATGCTAATTTTTTGAGATAGGATTTTTGGGTTTTAATGAGCTGTATGCCAAAATCATCAATATTAAAACAAGAAAAGGCTTAAATTACTTCAGTTGTGTGTAATGAATCTAAAATATATGAAAGTCTAATGTTTATCAGTACATTACAGAAAATAATGAACTTTATCACAATATGCTAATTTTTTGAGAAGGACCTGTATTTTGCCACGTCAATGTTTTGGCCTCAGTTGATGGCAGATTCAGGCGTAAGGTCCTTTAGGGGGCTTTTTGAGCTGTAGACAGTCCCCAGTTTTTGGGTTTTTTTGTGGGCGAGTTAGCGTTTCACTTGCTGTTGCCCATCCCTCAGACTGCTGTTGGACATCCCAACACTCAAAATGCGTGTCTCCTGTCCTTTGGCTCCTAAAGCATCTCAGATGCCTGGGTTCAAGGTGTTATTACAACTCTAGGTACCTTCTCCCTGCTTAATGCTCTCCAACTTGATTCCCTTGCCTGTCATGGTGGTTGGAACTGCTTTCTGCAGCCTAACAGCTTTTGAATCAAGGGCTCATTACTTCTGTACCTATAACAGGAGAGCACTTTCAAGGTTTCTGCTTCTCAAATCGAATGGAGGAATTCAACGCATTCTGGATCTGAAATCTCTAAACTTGATCCTACAGGTTCAGAAGTTTCATATGGAAAGTTCCTAGGTCGGTCATTGCTTTGCAGCTTCCGGGGGATTTTCTCACCTCCATAGAAATTGTTATATCTGCACATTCCCATACCCCTGTCTCATCAATGCTATCTGCGTTTTGCGGTGGGCCGTCAGCATTTCCAACTTGTCGTCTTTCCATTTGGCCTGTCCATGTCCACTTGGGTTTTCACCAAGGTACTAGCCTGCTTCTGGCTCTTTTTTTATGTTAAGAGGCAATCCACCTTGTGGGTTACCTGGATTATCTCCTGTTAAAGGATCTGTCCTCTCGGTCTCTCTCAGCCAATATCCAACAGACAGTACAGGTTCTGTAGAGCTTCATTTGGATTCTCAACCTGGAGAAGTCATCACTGGAATCATTTCACAGATTGGAGTACCTGGATCTGACACTAGACACAAATTTGTCCAGAATCTTTCTGCCTGAAGACAAACTTCTGTCCCTACATATTTATGCCAGTGCCCAGAGGCAGCCCCTGATTGTGCAAGCATGGGGGTCCTGGGTCTGATGATGCTCTTTCAGGCTCGCTTCACACTTGTGCAATGCCAGACATTGCATGTGATTTGCAACACGTTTCTGTGCAGATCGCATGCGGTGTCTGTGCGATGCAAATTCAGCCATACAGTTTGGCTAAATTTGCGTCACATTCACACCAAAATGGTGCAGGGCCCATTTTTGGTCCGCACTGCAATTGGAGCGCAGGGTGTTAACACCTATGTGATCCGATTCCTGCACCATTTCACAGTTTGCACTGCGATCTATCTGCAAACAGATCTGGGGATGTCATTAACTTTGTATTGACACCCGCAGCGGTTCGCAGAGGGCATTGTGAACCGTCGGCGATTCAGGTGCGATGCGGGAGCCCGCACTGGAATTGCGTTGGTTCCTGCATCACACAAGTGTGAACCGAGCCTTAAGGCAGTTTGCCATATGCCCATATTCAATCAAGGTTATTGTAACTCGCCATTCTGGCCACATAGAACAAAAGGACTTCGATCATCGACTGCCCAGTGTGTCTGATTCCCAGCACCCGACTCTCCCTGACTTGGTAGATTCCCAATCTGGGGCTAGAGCTGGGGAAACCTTTTCCTCTATATTACAGTGCCTTGAAAAAGTATTCATACCCCTTGAAACTTACCACATTTTGTCATGTTCTAACCAAAAAGGTAAATGTTTTATTGGGATTTTATGTGATAGACCAACACAAAGTGGCACATAATTGTGAAGTGGAAGGAAAATGATAAATGGTTTTCAACACTTTTTACAAATATCAAAAACTTGTGGCGTGCATTTGTATTCGGCCCCCTATACTCTGAATACTCAAAGAATGCATGAAGGTCAAAAACCTTCAGCCTTTACAACCACTTTAAGGATAATGATTATATGAAACCATTTATTATCACATAGTGGTTTGGCTTCTAATAACGGATGATAACATCACCCAAATGGCCCTGGTTAAGAGTTTACATACCCTGGAATGTTTGGCCTTGCTACAGACACACAAGGTGACACACAGGGTAAATGGACAATTAAAGGTAATTTCCTTCATCTGTGGCTTTTTAAATTGCATTTAGTGTCTTGTATAAATAGTCAGTGAGTTTGTTAGCTCTCATGTGGATGCACTGAGAAGGCTAGATACTGAGCAATATAGAGCAGAAAAGAACTGTCAAAAGACCTCTGTAACAAGGTAATGGAACTTTATAAAGATGGAAAGGGATGTAAAAAGATATCCAAAGCCTTGAATATGCCAGTCAGTACTGTTCAATTATTTATTAGGAAGTGAAAAATTCAGGGATCCCATGATACCAAACCAAGGTCAGGTAGACCAAGAAAGATTGTAATCACAACTGCCAACAGAATTGTTCGGGATACAAAGAAAACCCCACAGGTAACCTTTTAAATTAAATACAGGCTATTCTTGAAAAAGGTGGTGTGATTGTTTCAAGGCGCAAAATAAGACGATACTGGAATAAAAATAAGCGGCATTATTGAGTTGCCAGATAAAACCCTTTACGGTGCCAATGCTACAAAAAAAGCCCAGTTACAATATGCCCGACAAAGTCTTGACACGCCTTACAGCTTCTGACACACTGTAATCTTGAGTGACGAGACCAAAATAGAGCTTTATGGTCACAACCATAAGCGCTATGTTTGGAGAGGGGTCAACAAGGCATATAGCAAAAAGAATACCATTCCCACTGTAAAGTATGGCGATGGCTCACTAATGTTTTGGTGGTACATGAGGACTAAAGGCATGGGGGATCTTGTTAAAATTGATGGCAAGATGAATTCAGCATGTTAATAGAAAACACTGGCAGACAATTTGCTTTCTTCTGCCCGAAATCTGCGCATGGGACGTGCTTACACTTTCCAGAAAGACAATGACCCTAAGCACAAGGCCAAGTTGACCCTCCAGTGGTTTCAGCAAAAAAATGGGAAGGTTCTCGAGTGGCCATCGCAGTCTCTGACCTTCATATCATCGAGCCACTTTGGGGAGATCTCAAACATGCAAGACGGCTAAAGATTTTGCATGACCTGGAGTCATTTTGCCAAAACGAAGGGGCAGTTATTCCACCTGCAAAAATTCAAGGCCTCAAAGACAACTATTACAAAATACCATGCCGTCATTGATGCTAAAGGGGGCAATACACAATATTAAGAACTAATGGTATGCATACTTTTAAACAGGGGGCATTTCATTTGTTTACTTGTTACCATATTTTGATTCATGATTGAGCCACTCTTTTATCACCTACAGTTACAGAATATGAATACTACAAAATAAAATAAAATTAATGTGTTTTGCCTGCTCACTTATGTTTTCTTTAAAAATGGTACATGATGTATACTACCAGCTGCAAGGGGATGCAAACTTTTGAGCACAACTGTAAATCGCACAATATTTGTGTAACTGTTTAACAAACCCATATTACTCGTTCGTTCATGGACGGACACAGCTTCCTATTGACAAGTGGGTATTATCCTTCATTTAGGAGTGACTAGGTAGAAAACTTGTAGAAAGTGTTAACACATCACACCTTATACAGTACCGCCCAGGGGGCGGACCCTCTGCGTATAACCCCTCTCTCTGCACCTCGCAGATCAGATTTTTTCTGCCTAGCATAGGAGAAGGACATGTCTCCCTTCGGGCTCGTTGGTCCGGGGGTTTTTTTTTTCTACGTTTTTGTTTTGTTGTTCCTGCGATCTTCGATCAACTGCCGACTGGGTGACAGGCTGGATCCCAGATCCTTGTAGTCTCCCCAGTTTCGGCCACCGAGCGTGTGCCGACCCTAGCTACGCGCTGGGTTGTCCACGACATGCCCGTCGCTCCACGGGTGGCCGGTGAGCTTATGCTCCAGGGCATGCATATGATCGGTCTCTATGGCACAATCACAGCATGCTGGGCCGACAGTCACCTCCGTAACTGCGTGGATGATGATCTGTCCGGAATGTCTTCCAGCATGATCAACGCAGGAAG
Organism: Rana muscosa; assembly: GCA_029206835.1. Taxonomy (NCBI): domain Eukaryota; kingdom Metazoa; phylum Chordata; class Amphibia; order Anura; family Ranidae; genus Rana; species Rana muscosa. The sequence continues at coordinate 245,128,889 of CM055121.1, read as the reverse complement.
GATAAGTAGCTCCCCTGCTTCGGCAGGATGACTTGGCTGGACATTCCTGGAGAGATCAAGTAAGTGGTTTTTGCCCTTTGTTCTCTCCCTGCCTTCCCTCCTCCCTGGGCTCTAGAAGCCAAGGCTGGGTGCTGGGGGTCACCTGAGGGGCTCCATCTGGAGCAGGGCTGCGCTGTAGGCTGTCATTAAATTTGTTAATGTGCTGCTTACCTGTGTGTTTTCTCCCTCCATGCTGTCGGCGGCCATTTTCTTGTGGTCCACGCCTGTTTTGGCCTCTCGCTCGGCGGCCATTTTCTTATGGTTCGCGCCTGTATGGATCTACCGCTGCTCGGCGGCCATTTTCTTGTGGTCTGCGCCCGCTTTGGCCTCTCGACTGTTTGGCGGCCATTTTCTTGTGGTTCGCACCTGTATGGATCTACCGCCGCTCTGCGGCCATTTTCTTGTGGTCTGCGCCCGCTTTGGCCTCTTGACTGTTAGGCGGCCATTTTCTTGTGGTTCGCACCTGTATGGATCTACCGGCGGCCGTTTTCTTGTGGTCCGCGCCTGCTTTGGCCTCTGTCAACTGCTCGGCGGCCATTTTCTTATGGTCCACACTGTTCTTCTGCACGGCCATTTTGTGGAAGTCTTTGGCCTCTAGGGTGCATTCTACAGGCGCAAAAGTATACAGACACGCTGACGGGATCAGACTGACACAGGGAGCGTGGGAGAGCATCTCAGGCGGGAGCAGACGGCAGCAGTAGCGGTACCGTTCTAAGGGTGGTGAGTACTCTGGGAGACCCTGCATCTCTGTAGCAGCTAGGAGGGTGGCCTATTGATACCTTGCCTGGAGTCCCTGTGGGTGTCAGGTGTGTGGGTCAGCATGACGTCAGCAGCAGACGTCTTTTTCCCTGAAACACTTGAGTTGGCAGCTGGTGCCCTTGATGTATCTGTGGACGCTATGTCAGCAATCCTGGAGGCTTTTGTTGCCAAGGTAGAAGCGGCGCATGGGAACACGGGGTAGGCAACGCCCCCTTCCCCCGCCATCTTCTGGGGATAATTCTGATGCAGAACCAGGCCCGGCTGTGGCTCATTGCCCTGATGCTGATGCATCCAAGACCGTGGCCGGTCGGACAGTGAGAATGACTCCATTGTCAATAGGAAGCTGTGTCCGTCCATGAACAAAAGAGTAAATAGGATTTTTGTACTCACCGTAAAATCCTTTTCTCTGAGTTCATGGACGGACACAGCACCCACCCCTCCTTTTTAAGTTTGTACTGCTTTTTGACGAACTGATCTGCGAGGTGCAGAGAGAGGGATTATACCCAGAGGATCTGCCCCCTGGGCAGTACTGTATAAGGTGTGATGTGTTAACACTTTCTACAAGTTTTCTGCCTAGTCACTCTTAAATGAAGGCTAATACCCACTTGTCAATAGGAAGCCGAGTCCGTCCATGAACTCAGATAAAAGGATTTTACGGTGAGTACAAAAATCCTATTTTTTATGGTTTGTAGTGTGTTTTACAGGGCTTTGCTGCCACCAATGCAAGCCCTCCCACTATGCTATTTTATGACAACCGGAGGTTTTCTAGCTGTCGGAATACAATGATCACTGCCGGCAGCTATAGCCACCGGCAGTGAACACCTGAAAAAAAACAGGATGATCGACTTCAGTATAACCAGCCTGCCCATAGATGGATCGAAATTAGGTTGGTTCCTGCTGAATTTCGATCCATCTCTGGTCGGCCTTAGGCTTGGTATGCTGCAATCGATTACATTTTATTTAACTGTGCTTTCGCTTTTCCCTGCTACAGTTTTTATACATTAACACACAGAAAGCTCTGCATATAAATGGCACGTGTTGACTTTTCAAAATATGACTGCATTCTGTGATCCTTGACTGGAAACTTTTTTTTTATTATTGTTGCTACAGGTAGAAGCAATGGAGAAAGGTGTGGAGATCACACGGGCCCTCTATGGATGTGACAGGGCAGAGCTTTATTTTCAACTGCTGGGCCTATATAGTAGGTATTCTATACTTAAATTGTATGTAAACCCTCACATATACCCAGTGAAGTGAACAGCCTCAGATGATACACAGAGATGAAACAAATCTTCCTACATAAGTTTTACATGTACATCTAGGTCCATAAATATTTGAACACAGGTACAATTTTAGTTTTTTTTTTTAGGTATTTACCAAAACATATTTAAGATATAGTTACAGTTGTGCTTATAAGTTTACACACCCTGGCAGAATTTATGATTTCTTTCTCATTTTTCAGAGAATATGAATGATAACTCAAACTTTTCTTTCACTGATGGTTAGTGTTTGGCTGAAGCCATTTATTATAAATCAACTGTGTTTACTCTTTTTAAATCATCACAACAGAAACTACCCAAATGACCCTGATCAAAAGTTTACATACCCCAGTTCTTAATACCGTGTTATTGCCCCCTTAACATCAATGACAGCTTGAAGTCTTTTGTGGTATTTGTGGATGAGGCTCTTTATCTTCTCAGATGGTAAAGCTGCCCATTCCTCTTGGCAAAAAGCCTCCAGTTCCTGTAAATTCTTGGACTGTCTTGCATGAACGGCACGTTTGAGATCTCCCCAGAGTGGCTCAATGATATTGAGGTCAGGAGACTGAGATGGTCACTCCAGAACCTTCACTTTATTCTTCTTTAACCAATTACAGGTTGACTTGGCCTTGTGTTTTGGATCATTGTCATGTTGGAATGTCCAAGTACGTCCCATGTGCAGCTTCCTGGCTGATGAATGCAAATGTTCCTCCATTATTTTTTGATAACATACTGCATTCATCTTGCCATCAATTTGTGCAAAATTTCCTGTGCCTTTTTGTAGCTCAAACATCAACAATCCACCTCCGTGTTTCAAAGTAGGAATGTTGTACCTTTCATCATAGGCCTTGTTCACTCCTCTCCAAATGAACCGTTTATGGTTGTGGCCAATAGCTCAATTTTGGTCTCATCACTCCAAATAAAGGTTTGTGGCTTGTCTCTGCTGTTTGGCGTGTTGTAAGCGGGATACTTTGTAGCATTTGCGTAGTAATGACTTCTGGCGACTCGACCATGCAGCCCATCTTTCTTCAAGTGCCTCCTTATTGTGCATCTTGAAACAGCCACACCACATGTTTTCAGAGAGTCCTGTATTTCACCTGAAGTTATTTGTGGGTTTTTCTTTGCATCCCGAAGAATTTTCCTGGCAGTTGTGGCTGAAATTTTAGTTCTTCCTGACCGTGGTTTGGTTTCAACAGAACACCTCATTTTCCACTTCTTGATTAGAGTTTGAACACTGCTGATTGGCATTCTCAATTTCTTGGCTATCTTTTTATATCCTTTTCCTGTTTTATACAGTTCAACTAATTTTTCCCGCAGATCCTTTGACAATTATTTTGCTTGCCCCATGACTCAGAATCCAGAAACGTCAGTGCAGCACTGGATGAAAGATGCAAGGGTCTGTTAGGTGTCCAGAAACTCATTGACCTTTTATACACACACTAATTACAAGCAAACAGATCACAGATGAGGATGGTTACCTTTTTAATAGTTATTCAAACCCCTTTGTATCAACTTGTGTGCATGTTATCAGGCCAAAATCACCAGGGTATGTAAAGTTTTGATCAGGGTCATTTGGGTAGTTTCTGTTGTGATTATGATTTAAAGAGTAAACTGAGTTGATTGATAATAAATGGCTTCAGCCAAACACTAACTGAATGAAAGAAATGTTTGTGTTCTCATTCATGTTCTCTGAAAAATGGCCAAGAAATCATAAATTATGCCAGAGTGTGTAAACTTATGAGCACAACTGTATATAATAGATATGGACTGAAAATGCGCACACTCATATTTATTTTGAGGGTATGTACATCCAAGTCAGAGGAAGGGTTTAGGAATTACAGCTCTTAAGAATAGCCAACCCCCCCCCTTTTTCAAGGGACCAAAAGTAATTGTGTAATTGAATCAAAAACTGTTTCATGACCGGGTGTGGGCTACTCCTTCATTATTTCTTAATCAATTAAGCAGGTAAAAGGTCTGGAGTTGATTCCAAGTGTGGTATTTGAATTTGGAATCTGTTGCTGTGAACCTACAAAATGCGTTCAAAGGAACTGTCCATGCAAGTGAAACAGGCCCATCGTAGGGCTTCAAAAACAAAACAAATCCATCAGAGAGACAGCAACATTAGGAGTGAATATAAAACAAGAAAACCCTTGCGCTAGCTAAGTAGTGGCACAGATGAGAGGTGTAAGGGGAACGGATGGGGTACTGCAGCAATCACCGGAAGGTCTGGTCCAAGTGAACAATAAAATATATATAAAACGTGATGGTGACTGCGCTGTAGTGTGTAAAAATAGGATGATGGGAAGGGAGAGAAAAAATTAAGCTCGGAGGGGATGTGGCAAGGAAGGGTAGGGTGTGGAGGTGTGGAGAGGAGGCGGAAGGGGAGGGGAAGAGGGAGAGACTGGGAGACGAAGTGGGTGAGTAATAAGCTAGTACTGGACTAACTAGCAGTGATGTGCAATGTGCACAGTGACACAAATGAAAATACACTAATAAAAGACTGATCAATGATAATCAGAAAAATATGTAACACAGTGAATAATAGACAAAAATGTGACATATAAAACCAATATCCAAATGGTCGAGGTATGCAACACGTGATAAAGATAAACCACTTAGACATAATAATAATCCACAAACAAATCCATGAATGGGAAAAGTGAAATGGATGGGATAAATGAAAACACACACTCAGTGAATGAGTGAACTGTACTAGTAAGGAGAGGCAGTCCCAAATAAGTCCTGGTGATGACTTCCCAATCCTTCCAAAATAACTATATGGTATATGAATAAATCCTATGTGGATAAAGTCCCGTCACCAATGAAGTGCTTGAAAAGAATCCTGTGGCGTCCACCCTGTGATCACACCTGGCTTACCTCCCTATTGGAAGGGGGGACAGTATACAGCAGTTCTCTGTAGTGAAGGGGGGTATCACGTCCTTATGGCCTGATCTTTATGGCACCGTTACTCATTGGAGTATATGAGAGAAAACAAAAACAGAGAGTACATCAATAGCGCAACTCTGTGAGTGCAGCAAGAGGAGTGGCTGATGCATACCTTCACACACTCACTTGTGATGGAGTGAGCATGGACCTCAATCCAAACGAGCGCCGAGCTCGTGCCAATGGGAAAGAGTGTGACATCTATGGTGCATCCGATGCAACCCTCAGGTGGCAAGTGTCAGCAGCGGCAATCACAGAGTTGGAATGTAGAGGAAACAAAGGACGGAGAAATAGTGTGGGTCTGAAACCGCTAAACGTTTATTAAAACTAAAGTAAAAAACTCACATTTGGAAGTAAAAACCGGGTATTGAATCCTTACGAGCGGCGAGCTCGTCTCCTCTCGGATCTGCTGGCAGTGTGTCTGTGCTACGTCCTGACGCGTGTCGTTATATCACATGACTTCATCAGAGGCCTCTGATGAAGTCATGTGATATGACGACACGCGTCAGGACGTAGCACAGACACACTGCCAGCAGATCCGAGAGGAGACGAGCTCGCCGCTCGTAAGGATTCAATACCCGGTTTTTACTTCCAAATGTGAGTTTTTTACTTTAGTTTTAATAAACGTTTAGCGGTTTCAGACCCACACTATTTCTCCGTCCTTTGTTTCCTCTACATTCCAACTCTGTGATTGCCGCTGCTGACACTTGCCACCTGAGAGTTGCATCGGATGCACCATAGATGTCACATTCTTTCCCATTGGCACGAGCTCGGCGCTCGTTTGGATTGAGGTCCATGCTCACTCCATCACAAGTGAGTGTGTGAAGGTATGCATCAGCCACTCCTCTTGCTGCACTCACAGAGTTGCGCTATTGATGTACTCTCTGTTTTTGTTTTCTCTCATATACTCCAATGAGTAACGGTGCCATAAAGATCAGGCCATAAGTACGTGATACCCCCCTTCACTACAGAGAACTGCTGTATACTGTCCCCCCTTCCAATAGGGAGGTAAGCCAGGTGTGATCACAGGGTGGACGCCACAGGATTCTTTTCAAGCACTTCATTGGTGACGGGACTTTATCCACATAGGATTTATTCATATACCATATAGTTATTTTGGAAGGATTGGGAAGTCATCACCAGGACTTATTTGGGACTGCCTCTCCTTACTAGTACAGTTCACTCATTCACTGAGTGTGTGTTTTCATTTATCCCATCCATTTCACTTTTCCCATTCATGGATTTGTTTGTGGATTATTATTATGTCTAAGTGGTTTATCTTTATCACGTGTTGCATACCTCGACCATTTGGATATTGGTTTTATATGTCACATTTTTGTCTATTATTCACTGTTACATATTTTTCTGATTATCATTGATCAGTCTTTTATTAGTGTATTTTCATTTGTGTCACTGTGCACATTACACAACATTAGGAGTGGCCCCATTAACAATTTGGTACATGCTGAGGAAAGAAGAACACACTGGTGAGCTCAGCAACATAAAAAGGCCTGGACGTCCACGGAAGACAACAGTGGTGGATGATCGCAGAATCCTCCCTATGGTTAAGAAAAACCCATTCATAACATCCAGACAAGTAAAGGACACTCTTCAGGAGGTGGGCGTATCATTGTCAAAGTCTACAATCAAGAGAAGACATCACGAGAGCAAATACAGGGGGTTTACTACAAGGTGCCAACCATATATAAGCCGGAAGAATAGAAAAGCAAGATTAGACTTTGTCAAAAAAAATCGAAAAAAGTCAGACCAGTACTGGAAAAGCATTCTTTTAGCGGATGAAATTTAAGCGTCCGAGAATCTCGTCGTAAAAAAAACTGTCGTTTTTCTCGACGAGATTCTTGTCAAGCTTTCCTTGCATACAACACTGTCAATTCCAAATCTCGTCGTTGTAAAGCGCGGTGACGTACAACACGTACGACAGCAGTATAAAGGGGAAGTTCGATTCCAATGGTGCCACCCTTTGGGCTGCTTTTGCTGATCTCGTTTTAAAGCGTGTTAGTAAAAGTTTGGTGAGAGACGATTCACGCTTTTCAGCCTCGTGCTTTTCAGTCCGTTACAGCGTGACGAATGTGCTATCTCCATTACGAACGCTAGTTTTACCAGGAACGCTCCCGTCTCATACTTGATTCTGAGCATGTGCGATTTTTTAAGACTCGGAAAAGCATACCCACGACCGGTTTTCTCGTCGGGAAACAGGCCGACGAGAATAACGAGAATCCTGACGAGAAAATAGAGAGCAGGTTCTCTATTTTTCTCATTGAGATTTCCGGCAGTTTTCTCGACGAGAAACCATACACACGAACGGTTTTCTCGGCAAGAAAGTTCTCCCAACAGAAAACCGGTCGTGTGTACGAGGCCTAAGTCTAATCTGTATGACCGGAAGAAAAAAGTGTGGAGAATGCTTGGAACAGCTTGTGATAAAAAAAGAACACGTCAACTGTAAAACATGGTGGAGGCAGTGTGATGGCATGGACATGCATTGCTTCCATGGCTTGCATTTTACTTGCTGAAGGCAAAACTAAAGGCAGAAAGACCCACAAACAAAGAGCTGAAGACAGTTGCATTCAGAGCCTGGCAAAGCATCAGAAAGGAGGAAACCCAGTCTTTGGTAATGTCCATGGTTTCCAGACTTCAGGCAGTCATTGCCAGTAAAGGATTCTCAACAAAATATAAAAAATTAACATTTTAATTATGATTCTATTCATTTGTCCAATTACATTTGAATGGGGGGGGGGGGGGGGCTGTTTATGAAAATGGTTGCAGTTCCTAAAATTTTATACTTTCAAATTCATTTGGATTGTTTTGTTTTCATTTTATTCTGGTGGCATACAGAGCCAAAGTTATGAAAATTGTGCCTGTGTTTTGTTTTTCACTTTTAGTGCTATCACAAGGAATGTAACAATACAGCATGGCAGGGTCCTCTTTTATGGAGAGATCTGTGATTCTCTCCATAAAGAGAACCTGCCAAGCTGTATTGTTACATTCCTTGCGATGCCACTTAAAGTGAAAAATAAAACACGTGTTTTAAAGGGACAGTGTAAAAATAAATAAAAGTAAATAAATAAAAGTAAATAAATAGGAAAAGAACCCCCCAACCCCCGCATGCACATGCGCAGTAGTAAACGCATTGGTAGGTCACACAAACATATGTAAACGTGTTCACACCACACGTGAGGTATCGGCGTGAACGTCTGCGCGAGAGCAATAATTCTAGCACTAGACCTCCTCTGTAACTCTGAACTGGTAACCTGTAGAAATGTTTAAAGTGTCACCTATTGAGATTTTTAAGTACCGTAGTTTGGCGCAATTTCACGAGCGCACACAATTTTAAAGCATGACATGTTGGGTAACAAGTGTAATGTCATCTTTCATATACAAAAAATTGGGCTACATATTATGTTTTTTTTTTTAAGTGCATTTTTTCCCCAAAAAATTGTGTTTGAAAAACTGATGCGCAAACGGCGTGTGACATAAATTATCATTACTACCATTTTATTCTCTAGGGTCTCTGCTTAAAAAAATGTATGTAATGTTTGGGGGTTCCAAGTAATTTTCTGGCTAAAAAAAATACAGATTTTTTACTTGTAAGCAACAAGTGTCAGAAAAAGGCCTGCTCCTTACACACAAGTAAAACATATAATCTCTGTTTCAGGAAAGAATAATGATTGGGCTAAGGCAATACCGCTCTGGCACAAAATGAAGGCAGAGAAAGCCGCAGTACTGGAGAAAACCTCGGCCCTGTTCATTAAAATGTTTAAGGAAAATGGTCAAGATATTTTTACTCACATCCCAGAGGTAACTAAACTGTTTCACTACGTATTGTAGAGTATTGAACATCTTGTTATGAAGTAAACCTTTTGTGGAATAAAATGGAGGCTGCCATTTCTAAACCTGAAAATTCTAGTTGCCCGGCTCCCATGCTGTCTTCCTAACTTTTTTTTTTTTTTTTCAGGAACATTTTTAGCAAGTATAGAAAATACCAGTCGACACAAATTCAGTGGCCTTATGTCTTATAAGCTAAACTGAAAACAAAAGCCATCTTTGTTCTGTTAACTTACTAATCCTGAGCCCCCCATGTAATGGAGATAAAGAGAGAAAGTATCATGGAAGACCAGAATTGGTGGCTTCCTCCATAGATACACTGTAATGAGTGAGCGTAGCAACTCAAAGACCAGATGTGTGTTATTTTATATGGATTTGCAAGGTAAAATAAAGGGAAAAAGGGAAACAAATGCAACTATATTATTGGATGACTGCTAAGTTGCAACATATTAAATTGTTGTTTTAGGGTTTAGAGATTCTTTAAAGTGTAGTAAAAATCTGGACACCAAGACAAAACTTTTATATATTACAAGTTGTAGTTACTGCATTTGTTTTCTTTCTTTTCAGGGTTTTTTCCTTTAATTTACCTGGTGGTCCTGCCAGTAGCACCCTTCTTTTCCTATGGTGGCAACAGTCATTCACTATTTTGCATCTATAGAGGAGCAGCATTGTCATACTCAGATAGGACTGCACAACACTTTCTGCTCTCCTCATCCCTACAACATAAGAGCAGGTGTTCTGGAGTCCACAGAGAGAATCGGGCAAATCTAATACCACTGCTTAAAATGATTGTAAAGCTTTGTTTGTTTTAAAAAAACAAACATGTCATACTTACCTGCTCTATGCAAGTGTTTTGCACAGAGTGGCCCAGATCCTCCTTTTCTGGGGTCCCCCCCACGGCACTCCTGGCTGCTCCTCTTCTCGAGTGCCCCCATTGAGAGCCACATTCCATGGGGGACGCGGGCGTGCTCCAGAGTCCTGCCGCTGCTGCGTCCATTGACACAGACAGCAGGACTCGGCCCCAGCTCCCGTGTTACTGGATTTGATTGACAGCCAATGGCTCCCGCTGCTATCAATCTATCCAATGAAGACCCGAGACAGCTGATGGAGCTTCTGTACTCGTCCCTGTTGCTGGAACGATTGGGTTTAGGTAAGAAATAGGGGGCTCTGGGAGGTGCTGCAGCATAAAAAGTTTTTCACCTTAATGCATAGAATGCATTAAGGTGAAAAACCGTAAAGGTTTACAACTCCTTTAAAGGGGTTGTAAAGTCAGGAGGTTTTTTATCTTAATGCGTGCTATGCATTTAGATAAAAAGCCTTCTGTATGTAGTAGCCCCCCTAATACTTACTGAGCCCCATCTCTCTCCAGCGATGTCCACAAGTTCCTCGGCTGTCTGGGACTCTCCTCCTGATTGGCTGAGACGCGGCAGCAGCGCCATTGGCTCCCGCTGCTGTCAATCAAACTCAGCCAATCAGGAGAGAGAGACGGGTTGAAACAGGGGCTCAGTGTCTGAATGGTACACACAGGGAGCGGCTCAGGTGTCCCCATAGCAAGCTGCTTTCTGTGGGGGCACTCGACAGGAGGGAGGGGCCAGGAGAGCCAAAGAGGGACCTGAGCTGCTCTGTGCAAAAGCACTACAGAGAGCAGTTAAGTATAACATGTTTGTTATTTTTAGAGAAAAAAAATTTGACTTTACAATCACTTTAAGATGTCTGGGTTGAGTGCACAGGGACAGTGCTGGATTTCTGGCACAATTAAAACATATTTTATTTCTCGTACATCACGGGACACAGAGCGGCATAGTCATTACTATGTGGGTTATATAGATACCTTCAGGTGCTGGCACTGGCAACTTCCAAAACCGGAAGTACCCTCCCCTATATAAGCCCCTCCCATCCGGGAGCACCTCAGTTTTTTGCCAGTGTCTAAGGTGTTGGCCAAGAAGTAACATGTGTTTTTCACTGAGCTTGCGTACAGGTTCTTTTGGGCCTCAGTAAGCTATTCCGGATCCGACCAAAAAAGCTTCATAGCTAAACGGTCGGTACCCGGGCCTTGCAGAGAAGAGCAAGGTTTTGCCTGTAATGCTTCTCTTAGGAGAGCTGGACCCTGGGATCCAGAGCTCTGGTCATACCCACGACCAAGATGTTTTCTGTGCAGGGTGCTATACAGGTCCAGGGGAGTGGAATCCTTGGGAACCCGGTCCCTGAAGGTTTAATTACAATGCCTGCCGTGATAGGTGAAGTTTGGGCTTCTGTGGACCAAACAGAGTCCTGCGGCGGGGAAAAGGTAAGTGGGGGCCCCTCAGGAACTTGGTTCTATTGAGGGGACCCCCAAGCCTAATATGTCTTTCTGCCTGTTACCTAACGGTATTCCCGCTAAATATTTATGCATGCCTGTAACTACTAAAAAATGTAATAATTTTAATAGTGGTCAAGAAAAAAAAAAAAAAAATATATAGACTGCGGTACCTGTGTTAATCCACTAGAGGCCGCTGTGGAACGTTTCTTGTCATGTGGACTAGTTTCTTTTCATCAGAGCAAGTCCAGGCAGATGGTGAGTTCTCTTGTGGGAAACTGCTTCCTCTGCCATGTTGCAATGCTCGTCCATCCCCCGGCCTGCGGCAAAAGGGGCCCTGGCTCTTGTCCCTAGTTTCCTTTTTCAAAAAAGAGCGCCGAAGGCGCACGTGGCCGCGCGCGTGCACGCGCCTCTATATATAGAGGTGAGCTGGGAAAGGGGGCGGAGCTTGGGGGATGACGCTCTGTGTGCGCCGCAGCGCTTCTGCGCATGTGCGGGCGTCCCAGCATGTTAAAAAACACAATTATGTGTTGTGAGCTGGCTATGGAGTGCAGAGACAGAGCTGGCAACATTTAAAAAAGGCATACAGCAAGCGGTTGATGCAGGCATCCCCATAGAAAGGCACATTAGTAGACACCAACTGTTTTTATAGCAGCATTTGTGCTAGACTATTGTCAGTAAGTGGTGTATTTCGGCTGGAATACCTCAGCTTTGGGCTTAGGAATATGCCGTCTAAAAACTCCGGGACTAAAAATCCCAGGAAGCATAGGGGGTCTCCATCGGGCTCTGAGGATCTTGGGCATGCTTCGGCTGCACCAATCTCCCCTGAAGAATCAGAGGTTAGTGACCGTAGAGCACCCTCAGGAGTACCTGGTACTGTGGCTGTCCTCAGTTCACCTGCTCCTGTGTATGTAACAGAGGAGGTTTTTTCCTCAGCTCTGGGAGGGCTGGAAGAGAGATTGTCAGCATTGATCGCTGCTTCCCTGTCACAGGAAAAAAGCGCACGATCTCCGTCTCCTCCCGCAGAGTGCCTGTTAGCGGAGCAACAGTCCCATACAGGGATCGACCTACCTGAGGGGGATCAGGATGAGGTCGATTCTGTTGTAGAGGAATCAACAGTGGAAGAGCCATTCTCAGCATCACATGCTGAAAGATTATGGGTTCAGTCCCTGACTAACATGGTCCGATCAGCATTTAAAATGCCCCTTGCGGAGCCATCATCCACTTCTGTCTCCTCGTTGGGGTCACTAAAAGCTCCCCAGACTGTTTGTTCTTTTCCGATCCATCCTTTACTGGAAGGGCTCATTTACCAGGATTGGGAGCATCCTGATAAAATATTTACTCCTCCCAAGAGATTTCAGGTGATCTATCCCATGGAGGATAAGTTCGTCAAAAAATGGAGGGTCCCTACAGTGGACGCAGCCATCTCTTGTGTGAATAAATCACTGACATGTCCAGTGGATAATGTCCAAATGTTCAAGGACCCAATAGATAAAAAATTAGAGTCCTTATTAAAATCTGCTTTTGCTACAGCAGGCTTGGTGACACAACCAGCAGTGGCAGCTATTGGGGTCTGCCAAGCAGTGAAGGATCAGTTGAAACAGGTCTTAAGGGACTTGCCAGATCAGCAGGCTCTTGCCCTAGCTGATCTACCTAGAGCCTTATGCTTTGCGGTGGACGCTATAAAGGATTCAATCCATCAGGCCTCCCGCCTTACGCTGTCTGTAGTACATATGCGCAGGCTTCTATGGCTCAAAAACTGGTCTGCTGAAGCTCCCTGTAAAAAATTGCTGGTCAGCTTCCCATTTCATGGTGAACGCTTATTCGGGGAAGACCTGGACAAATATATCCAGAAAATTTCCAGCGGTAAAAGTACACTTTTGCCGGTTAAAAACAGAGTTAGAGGTCCCTCTTTTAAGAGGCCTGCTTCTCCAGTCCCTAGGACATCGGCTGTGAAACAGTTCCGACAGCCTCCTCGGTCAAATCCCGGAGGTAAAAATCAGGGACAATTGCAGGGTAACAAGAAGCCCTGGAGCAGGAGAGGTACAAAACCTCCCCCAAAGTCAAATGCATGAAGGGTTGCCCCCACTCAATCGGGTGGGGGGAAGACTTCAGTTGTTCACAGAGACCTGGCGGGACACGATCAGAGACAGATGGGTGCTCTCCGCAGTAAGTCTGGGATACGAATTGGAGTTAAAAGACTCCCCTCCTTCCCACTTTATAAGGTCAAACGTGCCAAGGGATCCCCAGAAGAGAGGATCCCTCCTGTTGGCACTAGAACAATTATTGCTCCAAGCAGTAATTATAGAGGTTCCCCTGGAAGAATGGGGGTTCGGGTTTTACTCAAACCTCTTTACAGTCCCGAAGCCAAACAGGGACGTGAGGCCCATATTAAATCTAAAAGGGCTAAACAAATTCCTACATATCAGGACTTTCCGGATGGAGTCGATCCGATCGGTGGCCACTGCCCTAGAAGGGGAGGAATGGTTAGCCTCGATCGACATCAAAGATGCTTATTTGCACATTCCCATCTTTCCAGCCCACCAAAAATTTCTACGCTTTGCGGTAGAAGGGCGCCATTTTCAGTTCAGAGCCTTACCCTTCGGTCTGGCCACAGCACCACGAGTGTTCACAAAAATTCTGGCCCCATTATTGACCAATCTAAGAACACGAGGTGTAACGATAATGGCATATCTAGACGACTTGTTGCTGATAGACCACTCAGTGGAAAAACTAGAAGTGGTTGTTCACGAGACAATCGAGTATCTGGAATATCACGGTTGGATTATCAACCGAGACAAGTCAGCCCTAAAACCAGTCAAAAGTCTGGAATACTTGGGGCTAAGGCTGGATTCAGACCAGAGAAAAATTTTCTTGCCTCAAGAAAAGGGGTCGTCTTTGAGAGATTTGATCCACCTAGTGGGTACAAAAAGACAGCCATCCATACGCCTGTGCATGAGGCTGCTGGGAAAAATGGTGGCATCGTTCGAAGCAGTACCCTACGGTCAATTCCATTCAAGGAATTTGCAAAGGGGGCCATACTGTCAGCCTGGAACAAAAAAGTTCAGGCCCTAGACTTACCAATGTCCTTGTCCCCTTCCGTTCGCAAGAGCCTCCGTTGGTGGTTGGTTCCCCAGAATCTGGAAAGAGGGAAATCCTTCAGTCCGATTTCTTGGAAGGTGGTCACTACAGATGCCAGCCTTATAGGCTGGGGAGCAGTACTGGAGCAATGGTCTCTCCAGGGCAGATGGTCGGATGCAGAAAAGGCCCTGCCCATCAATCTCTTAGAGATACGAGCAGCCCGGTATGCCCTAGTAGCATGGACATCCAAACTCCAAGGGTCCCCTGTCAGAATTCAATCGGACAATGCCACGGCAGTGGCATATATCAATCATCAGGGTGGCACCAGGAGTCGTGCAGCCCAGAGGGAAGTAAATTGCATCCTGAAATGGGCAGAAAGATATGTCCCAGCCATATCTGCGGTATTCATTCCAGGAGTGGAGAATTGGAAGGCGGACTTTCTAAGTCGCCAACAATTATGCCCAGGGGAATGGTCCCTTCATCCCGAGGTTTTCCGGACAATATGTCAGCGGTGGAGAACACCGGATGTAGATCTGCTAGCATCCAGATTCAACGCAAAAGTGGACAGGTTTGTCTCTTGGACAAGAGATCCCCTAGCTTGCGGCTCGGATGCCCTAGTGTTCCCTTGGGATCAGTTCAAGCTGATATATGCATTCCCACCGCCACAATTGTTACCTCGATTACTCCGCAGAATCAGGGTAGAAAAGAAACCAGTGATTCTGGTGGCTCCAGCGTGGCCCCGAAGAGCATGGTACGCGGAGATTGTAAAGATGTCTGTGGGGAGTCCTTGGACCCTCCCACATCGTCCGGACCTGCTTTCGCAAGGACCGATATACCACCCTTCCTTACCAGCCCTAGGTTTGACGGCCTGGCTATTGAAGCCCACATTCTAAAAAAGAGAGGGCTCTCTAATCCTGTGGTATCTACCATGATCAATGCCAGGAAGCCGGTATCCAGGCAGATCTACTATAGAATCTGGAAGGCGTACATTGCCTGGTGTGAAGCCAAGAAATGGCATCCACGTAAATACGTAATAGGTAGGATTCTGGACTTCCTACAATGGGCTGTAGATAGGAAGCTTGCCTTGAGTACTATCAAGGGTCAGATTTCGGCCTTGTCAATATTTTTTCAAAGGCCCTTGGCTTCGCATTCACTAGTCAAAGCCTTTATACAAGGAGTGATGCGTATTAGCCCTCCGGTTAATATTCCCATATGTCCATGGGACTTAAACCTGGTTCTGTCGGTTCTACAGAAACAACCATTTGAACCATTACAGCATATTTCCCTGGTTCTTCTCACCAGGAAATTGATTTTTCTAGTAGCCATTTGTTCGGCTAAAAGAGTGTCGGAATTAGCCGCTATGTCCTGTAGGGAGCCATATCTGGTTATCCATAAGGACAGAGTAGTGTTATGTCCTCATCCAGCCTTTCTTCCTAAGGTGGTATCGAGGTTTCATTTGAACCAAGATGTGGTTCTTCCTTCTTTTTTCCCCAAACCTAGTTCGGTAGAGGAAAAGTTATTGCATTCTTTGGATGTAGTAAGAGCAGTTAAAGCTTATCTAAAAGCCACTGCTCAGATTCGCAGAACGGATACTTTGTTTATTCTGCCGGAAGGCCCCAGAAGGGGTCAGGCAGCGTCAAAATCTACTTTTAGCCAAGTGGATTCGACAGGTCATAATGCAAGCCTATGGCTTGAGAAGGAGACCGCCTCCGTTCAAAGTTAGGGCGCACTCCACGAGAGCAGTTGGAACTTCATGGGCAGTGCATCACCAGGCCTCCCTGGCTCAGATCTGTAAGGCCGCAACATGGTCTTCAGTACACACGTTTACTAGGTTCTACCAGGTGGACGTTAGAAGTCAGGAGGATGTCGCCTTTGGGCGCAGTGTGTTGCAGGCCGCAAAAGATCCTCATGTCTGATAGCGCTCAGCTTATGTATGGTGTACCCCCCCCCCCTCATTGGGCATTGCTTTAGGACATCCCACATAGTAATGACTATGCCGCTCTGCGTCCCGTGATGTACGAGAAAGAAAATAGGATTTTTATAACAGCTTACCTGTAAAATCCTTTTCTTGGAGTACATCACGGGACACAGAGCTCCCACCCCTCTTTGGGGACACTTATTGCTTTGCTACAAAACTGAGGTGCTCCCGGATGGGAGGGGCTTATATAGGGGAGGGTACTTCCGGTTTTGGAAGTTGCCAGTGCCAGCACCTGAAGGTATCTATATAACCCACATAGTAATGACTATGCCGCTCTGTGTCCCGTGATGTACTCCAAGAAAAGGATTTTACAGGTAAGCTGTTATAAAAATCCTATTTTTTGCACTTATAGAACAAACATAACTAAACCCTTTCACATATATATATATATATATATATATATATATATATTAATATGGTATATTTAACCCACCAAAAAGGTGCAAATAGGAGAGGTTTATAGAGGCTTTAAGCCAGAATGCTATTCTTGCTTCTTGTGCCTGTGTGGGGATCGCGGCTCAACCCAAACAGCCTATGTAATCCAAATCTGAAAAGCAGCACCACCCTGCAGGTCTCAGTTAAGCCACACCCACTGACACGTTTCTCCCTGGTAGGCTGTGAGAAATGAGTCAGAGGGCATGTCTTATCGAAGACCTGCAGGCTGAGGCTGCCTTTCACTTTTGGATTACGTAGGCTGCTTGGGTTGAGCGCCGATCCCCACACAGATACATTTATTGCTCTCTGGATATTGCTAGCACCACATGAACCCTGAAAATCTAGGGCATAATTTTGTCTCGGCTTGGAGTGGTGCACACTATTGACACAGTATAAATTGTAGTCTCCATATTTCTCCAGAAAAGGTTTCCTTTAAAGGTAATACACACAGCCAATTTATATATATATATATATATATATGAGAGAGAGAGATATATCTGTGTGTGTGTGTGTGTGTATATATATATATATATATATATATATATATAATCTCTAAAACAACAGGTGGGTTACTTTCTTCAACCGTTTCTGCTACTAGAGCACTGTCAGGTTGGGCTCCCAATTTATCCACCGATATTCAGTCAATGAAAAAAGACAGGACACATGCTCCAATGCATCCATTTACTGATACATCTTGAACAAATACAAACTTGTAATGCCAATATGTTACTGCACAGTTACGAGCATCCCTGCTCTTCATCAGGCTGACCAGCCTGGCGAAGAGCAGTGATGCTCGTAACTGTGCAGTGCATAATTGGCATTACAAGTTTGCATTTGTTCAAGATTTATCAGTAAATGGATTGCATTGGAGCATGTGTCCCGTCTTTTTTCATTGAACACACACACGTGCATCTCCTAAAATTAGAATATCATCAAAAGGTAAATTTATTTCAGTAATTTAATTAAATAAGTGAAACTCATATATTTTATATAGAGTGATATAATTCAAGGATTTATTTCCTTTAGTTTTAGTGAAAACCCAAAATTCAGCATCTCAGAAAGTTTGAATATTACATAAAATCAATAAAAAAAAGGATTTTTAATACAGAAATGTTGGCTTAGTGAACAGTATGTACAGTATAGTATGCACTCAATATTTAGAGCCCCTTTTGCATGAATTACTGTATCAATGCGGCGTGGCATGGAGGTGATCAGCCTGTGGCACTGCTGAGGTGTTATGGAAGCCCAGGTTGCTTTGCTAGCAGCCTTCAGCTCTTCTGCATTGTTGGGTCTGGAGTCTCTCATCTTCCTCTTGACACTACCCCACAGATTCTCTATGGGGTTTAGGTCAGGCGAGTTTGCTGGCCAATCAAGCGCAGTGATATCATGATCATTAAACCAAGTATTGGTAGTTTTGGAAGTGTGGGCAAGTCCTACTGGAAAATAAAATCTGCATCTTCATAAAGCAGGTTAGCAGATGGCAGCATGAAGTAGTTTAAGATTTCTTGCTAAAGGGCTGCGCTGACTTTGGACTAGATAAAACATAGTGGACCAACACCAGATGACATGGCTCCACAAATCATAATGGACAGTGGAAAATGTTGTTTTTAATTTGGAAATCAATGTCCCAGAGTCTGGAGGAAGGGTGGAGAGGCACAGAATCCAAGTTTCATGAGGTCCAGTGTGAAGTTTCCAGAGTCAGTGATGATTTGGGGAGCCGTGTCATCTGCTGGTGTTGGTCCACTGTGTTTTATCAAGTCCAAAGTCAGCGCAGCCTCTACCAGGAAATTTTAGAGCTCTTCATGCTTCCCTCTGCTGACCAGCTTTATGGAGATGCTGATTTAATTTTCCAGCAGGACTTGGCACCTGCTCACACTGCCAAAGGTACCTGGTTTAATGATCATGGTATCGCTGTGCTTGATTGGCCAGCAAACTCACCTGACCTAAACCCCATAGATAATCTGTTGGGCATTGTCAAGAGGAAGATGAGACACCAGACTCAACAATGCAGATCAGCTGAAGGCCGCTATCAAAGCAACCTGGGCTTCCATAACACCTCAGCAGTGCCACAGGCTGATCGCCTCCATGCCACACCGCATTGATGCAGTAATTCATGCAAAAGGAGCCCCAACCAAGTATTGAGTGCATACTATACTGTACATGGACATACTTTTCGGTAAGCCAACATTTATGTATTAAAAAAAACCTTTTTTTATTAGTCTTCTGTAATATTCTAATTTTCTGAGATATTGAATTCTGGGTTTTCACTAGCTGTAAGCCATAATCATCAAAATAAAAGAAAGAAATGCTTGAAATATATCGCTCTGTGTGTAGAGCATCTATATAAAATAGGAGTTTGACTTTTTGAATTAAATTATTGAAACTTTTTGATATTTTAATTTTATGAGATGCACCTGTGTATTTGAGTTTGTTATATAGTTTTGTAGTGTTCATTTTTATTATTTGTATTTCTTGTATTTCTAAAATGCTAGTTATATTAAAGCTGGACTCCAGGCAAACTGCTAAACACAAATAAAATGCATATACCGTAAGTGGCCTTTTATACCTGCAAAGGTGTTTGAATTTCTATCCATCCAGCTTTGAGGTTTACGCATCTCTGTCACAAAGTACTGCTCTGACTTGCAGGGGAGAAAAACTGATTTTTCTCTGTTGCAGTTCAATACAGGCTGAACTTTACTGTGCATGGACTGCAAGAGACTGATATCATGTCAAATTCAGGTACTTAAATTTCAAAACGAATCTTAGTTTTGTATGCAGTTGCATTCATTTGTGTCGATTATCTGCCTTGAGTTCAGCTTGATAAAAATGCACTGAAGTTCTGCGGTCTAGGCCAGCCTTTCTCAATCAGGGTTCCCCCAGAAGTGCCCGGGGGTTCCTTGAGAAATGGATAATTCCTGCCTTTTGATTTAGTGACCACTGATTATCAATTAACTTTTTTAGCTATAAGTTGTAAATGGGACATTGTTCCCAACGATCACAAATATATAAGGAGCATTGTTCCCAGTGACCATCACATGTACCATAATCCGTAGTTATAGTAATTATTAGCAGGGGTTCCCTGAGCCTGGAAGTTTATTTCAAGGGTTTTTCCAGGTTAAAAAAAAGTCTGTCTCCGGCCCGTCAGGCCTTGTCAAGTGGCCTTCGCACCCAGTTTTGCAGCTGGAACATTGCAGAACTCCATTCTACCATTTCCAGCCCTCACCCTCTGCTCCCGCTGTCATTTGTAAACACAGAAGCCTTCTGTCGCGGACTCCTGAACTCTGCGCTCTGTACGTCGCGTACTCCTGAGCCCTGCGCGCAGCGCACCCCCCCCCAACCCTGCGCGCAGCGCACCCCCCCCAACCCTGCGCGCAGCGCACCCCCCCCAACCCTGCGCGCAGCGCACCCCCCCAACCCTGCGTGCAGCGCACCCCCCAAGCCTGCGCACAGTGCACCCCCCAACCCTGAACGCTGTACACCATGTGATCCTATATAGTCTTGCAGACACAAACTGGCCCTTTGAGGGCAACAATAATGTTGATGCGGTCCACAATTAAATAAGTTTGACACCTCTGGTCTTGGCTGTAGGAAATGTAACAATGCTCTGTCTTATTGTGCTTACACTTAGAGCCATTTTCTGTCTTTGTTTTCAAGTTCAAGGAAGGTGGTGATCACTCAGAGGACCATAGCAAAAGAGTGCTGAATTTGCTTAAGACGGGGGATTTTAACGGTATGTTAATGTTGCAACATATTTTTTAATACATATTTCAGGTAAGCGTGCCAAAAAAAATCTTGCAAGAACCCTGTTTACATGAAGGAAATGTTCTGTTGCTTGTTACAAAGCAATATACTACCTCCCCACCGCCCCTTGCCTGCTTTATTCCTTTTAACCCCTCAACTGCACATTTTCACTATACCCCAATTGCAAGTGTAAGCAAGGCCTAAGACTTTGCTACCTTTCTTTCTCGTACATCACGGGACACAGAGCGACATAGTCATTACTAATGGGTTATATAGTTACCGTCAGGTGCTGGCACTGGCAACTTCCAAAACCGGAAGTACCCTCCCCTATATAAGCCCCTCCCATCCGGGAGCACCTCAGTTTTTTGCCAGTGTCTAAGGTGTTGGCCAAGAAGAAACATGTGTTTTTCACTGAGCTTGCGTACAGGTTCTTTTGGGCCTCAGTAAGCTATTCCGGATCCGACCAAAAAAGCTTCATAGCTAAACGGTCGGTACCCGGGCCTTGCAGAGAAGAGCAAGGTTCTGCCTGTAATGCTTCTCTTAGGAGAGCTGGACCCTGGGATCCAGAGCTCTGGTCATACCCACGACCAAGATGTTTTCTGTGCAGGGTGCTATACAGGTCCAGGGGAGTGGAATCCTTGGGAACCCGGTCCCTGAAGGTTTGATTACAATGCCTGCTGTGATAGGTGAAGTTTGGGCTTTTGTGGACCAAACAAAGTCCTGCGGCGGGGAACAGGTAAGTGGGGGCCCCCAGGAACTTGGTTCTATTGGGGGACCCCCAAGCCTAATTTGTCTTTCTGTCTGTTACCTAACGGTATTCCCGCTAATATCTGTGCATGCCTGTAACTACTAAAAAAAATGTAATAATTTTTAATGGTGGTCAAGAAAAAAAAAAAAAAAAAAGAATGTTTTTTTATATATGTTTAGTATATTAAACTGCGGTACCTGTGTTTGTCCACTAGAGGCCGCTGTGGAATGTTTTTCTTGTCATATGGACTAGTTTCTTCTCAGAGAGCAAAGTCCAGGCAGCTGGTGAGTTCTCCTACAGGAAACTGTTTCCTCTGCCATGTTGCAGTGTTCGTCTATCCCCCGGCCTGCGGCAAAGGGGGCCCTGGCTCCTGTCCCTGGTTTCCATGTTTGAAAATTAGCGCCGAGGCGCACGTGGCCGCGCGCATGCGCGTGCACGCGCCTCTATATATAGAGGTGGCCGGAAAAAGGGGCGGGGCCTGGGGGATGACGCTCTGTGCGCGCCGCAGCGCTTCTGCGCATGTGCGGGCGTCCCAGCAGGTTTTTAAAAAGCCACATTATTGCAGTAAGCTGGCTATGAAGTACGGAGACAGAGCTGGCAACATTTAAAGGCATACAGCAAGCGGTTGATACAGGCATCCCCTAGAAAGGCACATTAGTAGACACCAACTGTTTATTATAGCAGCATTTATGCTAGACTATTATCAGTAACTGGTGTATTTTCGGCTGGAATACCTCAGCTTTGTGGCTTAGGAATATGCCGTCTAAAAACTCCGGGACTAGAAATTCCAGGAGGAATAGGGGGTCTCCATCGGGCTCTGAGGATCTTGGGCATGCTTTGGCTGCACCAGTCTCCCCTGAAGAATCGGAGGTTAGTGACCGTAGGGCACCCCCAGGAGTACCTGGTACTGTGGCTGTCCCCAGTTCACCTGCTCCTGTGTATGTAACAGAGGAGGTTTTTTCCTCAGCTCTGGGAGGGCTGGAAGAGAGATTGTCAGCACTAATTGCTGCTTCCCTGTCACAGGAGAAAAGCGCTCGATCTCCGTCTCCTCCCTCAGAGTGCCTGTTAACAGAGCAACAGTCCCATACAGAGAACGACCTACCTGAGGGGGATCAGGATGAGGTTGATTCAGTTGTAGAGGAATCAACAGTGGAGGAGCCGTTCTCAACATCACATGCTGAGAGGTTATGGGTGCAGTCCCTGACTAATATGGTCTGATCAGCATTTAAAATGCCACTTGCGGAGCCATCCTCCTCTTCTGTCTCCTCGTTGGGGTCGCTAAAAGCTCCCCAGACTGTTTGTTCTTTTCCGATCCATCCTTTACTGGAGGGGCTCATTTACCAGGATTGGGAGCATCCTGACAAAATATTTACTCTCCCCAAGAGATTTCCGGTGGTCTATCCTATGGAGGATAAGTTCGTCAGAAAATGGAAGGTCCCTACAGTGGACGCAGCCATCTCTTGTGTGAATAAATCACTGACATGTCCGGTGGAAAATGTCCAAATGTTCAAGGACCCAATAGATAAAAAATTGGAGTCCTTATTGAAATCTGCTTTTTCTACAGCAGGATTGGTGACACAACCAGCAGTGGCAGCTATAGGGGTCTGCCAAGCAGTGAAGGATCAGTTGAAACAGGTCTTAAGGGACGTGCCAGATCAGCAGGCTCTTGCTCTAGCTGATCTACCTAGAGCCTTATGCTTTGCGGTGGACGCTATAAAGGATTCAATCCATCAGGCCTCCCGCCTTACGCTGTCTGTAGTACATATGCGCAGGCTTCTATGGCTCAAAAACTGGTCTGCTGAAGCTCCCTGTAAAAAATTGCTGGTCAGCTTCCCATTTCATGGGGAGCGCTTATTCGGGGAAGACCTGGACAAGTATATCCAGAGAATTTCCAGCGGTAAAAGTACACTCTTGCCGGTCAAAAATAGAGTTAGAGGTCCCTCTTTTAAGAGGCCGGCTTCTCCAGTCCCTAGGACATCGGCTGTGAAACAGTTCCGACGGCCTCCCCGGTCAAATCCCGGAGGTAAAAATCAGGGACAGTTGCAGGGTAACAAGAAGCCCTGGAGCAGGAGAGGTACAAAACCTCCCCCAAAGTCAAATGCATGAAGGGTTGCCCCCACCCAATCGGGTGGGGGGAAGACTTCAGTTGTTCACAGAAACCTGGCGGGACACGATCCGAGACAGATGGGTGCTCTCCGCAGTAAATCTGGGATACAAATTGGAGTTAAAAAACTCCCCTCCTTCCCGCTTTATAAGGTCGAACGTGCCAAGGGATCCCCAGAAGAGAGGATCCCTCCTGTTGGCACTGGAACAATTATTGCTTCAAGCAGTAATTATAGAGGTCCCCCTGGAAGAATGGGGGTTCGGGTTTTACTCAAACCTCTTTACAGTTCCGAAGCCAAACGGGGACGTGAGGCCCATATTAAATCTAAAAGGGCTAAACAAATTCCTACATATCAGGACTTTCCGGATGGAGTCGATCCGATCGGTAGCCACTGCCCTACAAGGGGAGGAATGGTTAGCCTCGATCGACATCAAAGATGCGTATTTGCACATCCCCATCTTTCCAGCCCACCAAAAATTTCTACGCTTTGCGATAGAAGGGCGCCATTTTCAGTTCAGAGCCTTACCCTTCGGTCTGGCCACAGCACCAAGAGTGTTCACAAAAATTCTGGCCCCATTATTGGCCAATCTAAGAACACGAGGTGTAACGATAATGGCATATCTAGACGACTTGTTGCTGATAGACCACTCAGTGGAAAAACTAGAAGTGGTTGTTCACGAGACAATCAAGTATCTGGAATATCACGGTTGGATTATCAACCGAGACAAGTCAGCCCTAAAACCAGTCAAAAGTCTGGAATACTTGGGGCTAAGGCTGGATTCAGACCAGAGAAAAATTTTCTTGCCTCGAGAAAAGGGGTCGTCTTTGAGAGATTTGATCCACTTAGTGGGTTCAAAAAGACAGCCATCCATACGCCTGTGCATGAGGCTGCTGGGAAAAATGGTGGCATCATTCGAAGCAGTACCCTACGGTCAATTCCATTCAAGGAAGTTGCAAAGGGCCATACTGTCAGCCTGGAACAAAAAAGTTCAGGCTCTGGACGTACCAATGTCCTTGTCCCCTTCCGTTCGCAGAAGCCTCCGTTGGTGGTTGGTTCCCCGGAATCTGGAAAGAGGGAAATCCTTCAGTCCGATTTCTTGGAAGGTGGTCACTACACATGCCAGCCTTTTAGGCTGGGGAGCAGTACTGGAGCAATGGTCTCTCCAGGGCAGATGGTCGGATGCGGAAAAGGCCCTGCCCATCAATCTCTTAGAGATACGAGCAGCCCGGTATGCCCTAGTAGCATGGACATCCAAACTCCAAGGGTCCCCTGTCAGAGTTCAGTCAGACAATGCCACAGCAGTGGCATATATCAATCGTCAGGGGGGCACCAGGAGTCGTGCAGCCCAAAGGGAAGTAAATTACATCCTGAGATGGGCAGAAAGATATGTCCCAGCCATATCTGCGGTATTCATTCCAGGGGTGGAGAATTGGAAGGCGGACTTTCTAAGTCGCCAACAATTATGCCCAGGGGAATGGTCCCTTCATCCCGAGGTTTTCCGGACAATATGTCAGCGGTGGGGAACACCGGATGTAGATCTGCTAGCATCCAGGTTCAACACGAAAGTGGACAGGTTTGTCTCTTGGACAAGGGATCCCCTAGCGTGCGGCTCGGATGCCCTAGTGTTCCCTTGGGATCAGTTCAAGCTGATATATGCATTCCCACCGCCACAATTGTTACCTCGATTACTCCGCAGAATCAGGGTAGAAAAGAAACCAGTGATTCTGGTGGCTCCAGCGTGGCCCCGAAGAGCATGGTACGCGGAGATTGTAAAAATGTCTGTGGGGAGTCCTTGGACCCTCCCACATCGTCCGGACCTGCTTTCGCAGGGACCGATATACCACCCTTCCTTACCAGCCCTAGGTTTGACGGCCTGGCTATTGAAGCCCACATTCTAAAAAGGAGAGGGCTCTCTAATGCTGTGGTGTCTACCATGATCAATGCCAGGAAACCGGTATCCAGGCAGATCTACTATAGAATCTGGAAGGCGTACATCGCCTGGTGTGAGGCCAGGAAATGGCATCCACGTAAATACGTAATAGGTAGAATTCTGGACTTCCTACAATGGCCTGTAGATAGGAAGCTTGCCTTGAGTACTATCAAAGGTCAGATTTCGGCCTTGTCAATATTTTTTCAAAGGCCCTTGGCTTCGCATTCACTAGTCAAAGCCTTTATACAAGGAGTGATGCGTATTAGTCCTCCGGTTAATATTCCCATATGTCCATGGGATCTAAACTTGGTTCTGTCGGTTCTACAGAAACAACCATTTGAACCATTACAGCATATTTCCTTAGTGCTTCTCACCAGGAAATTGATTTTTCTAGTAGCCATTTGTTCGGCTAAAAGAGTATCGGAATTAGCAGCTATGTCCTGTAAGGAGCCATATCTGGTTATCCATAAGGACAGAGTAGTGTTACGTCCTCATCCAGCCTTTCTTCCTAAGGTGGTATCGAGTTTTCATTTGAACCAAGATGTGGTTCTTCCTTCTTTTTTCCCCAAGCCTACTTCGGTAGAGGAAAAGTTATTGCATTCTTTGGATGTAGTAAGAGCAGTTAAAGCTTATCTAAAAGCCACTGCTCAGATTCGCAGAACGGATACTTTGTTTATTCTGCCGGAAGGCCCCAGAAAGGGTCAGGCAGCGTCAAAATCTACTTTAGCCAAGTGGATTCGACAGGTCATAATACAAGCCTATAGCTTGAGAAGTAGACCGCCTCCGTTCAAAGTTAGGGCGCACTCCACGAGAGCAGTTGGAACTTCATGGGCAGTGCATCACCAGGCCTCCCTGGCTCAAGTCTGTAAGGCCGCAACATGGTCTTCAGTACACACGTTTACTAGGTTCTACCAGGTGGACGTTAGAAGTCAGGAGGATGTCGCCTTTGGGCGCAGTGTGTTGCAGGCCGCAAAAGATCCTCATGTCTGATAGCGCTCAGCTTATATATGGTGTATCCCCCCCCTCATTTGGCATTGCTTTAGGACATCCCATTAGTAATGACTATGTCGCTCTGTGTCCCGTGATGTACGAGAAAGAAAATAGGATTTTTATAACAGCTTACCTGTAAAATCCTTTTCTTGGAGTACATCATGGGACACAGAGCTCCCGCCCCTCTTTGGGGACACTTATTGCTTTGCTACAAAACTGAGGTGCTCCCGGATGGGAGGGGCTTATATAGGGGAGGGTACTTCCGGTTTTGGAAGTTGCCAGTGCCAGCACCTGACGGTAACTATATAACCCATTAGTAATGACTATGTCGCTCTGTGTCCCGTGATGTACTCCAAGAAAAGGATTTTACAGGTAAGCTGTTATAAAAATCCTATTTTTTTTATTTTGAAGTGCCTGGAATGTATTTAACTTATTCCAACTGAAAGTTAAGTTGTGTTTTAACCACTTGAGCCCCGGACCATTTGGCTGGCCAAAGACCAGGCCACTTTTTGCGATTCGGCACTGCGTCGCTTTAACTGACAATTGCGCGGTCATGCGACGTGGCTCCCAAACAAAGTTGAGGTCCTTTTTTCCCCACAAATAGAGATTTCTTTTGGTGGTATTTGATCACCTCTGCGGTTTTTATTTTTTGCGCTATAAACAAAAATAGAGCGACAATTTTGAAAAAAATGCAATATTTTTTACTTTTTGCTATAATAAATATCCCCAAAAAAATATAAAAAATTTTTCCCTCAGTTTAGGCCGATACGTATTCTTCTACATATTTTTGGTAAAAAAAATCGCAACAAGCGTTTGGTTTGCGCAAAAGTTATAGCGTCCTACAAAATAGAGGGTAGTTTTATGGCATTTTTAGTAGTAATTTTTTTTTTTTTACTAGTAATGGCGGCGATCAGCGGTTTTTATCGTGACTGCGACATTATGGCGGACACATCGGACACTTTTGACACCATTTTGGGACCATTGTAATTTTTACAGCGATCAGTGCTATAAAAGTGCACAGATTACTGTAAAAATTACACTGGCAGTGAAGGTTAACCTGTAGGGGGCGCTGAAGGGGTTAAGTGTGACCTAGGGAGTGCTTCTAACTGTTAGGGGGCGTGGCTTGCCGTGACACGTCACTGATCGCTGTTCCCGATAACAGGGAACAGACGATCAGTGACATGTCACTAGGAAGAACGGGGAGATGT
This sequence comes from Rana muscosa, assembly GCA_029206835.1. Lineage (NCBI taxonomy): Eukaryota > Metazoa > Chordata > Amphibia > Anura > Ranidae > Rana > Rana muscosa. The sequence goes on along the minus strand of CM055121.1, from coordinate 245,101,534 downwards.
TGTGTTAACACTGACATCTCCCTGTTCTTCGGCTCTGTGACCCGATCGCAGGACACCGGCGGACATAGAGTCCGCGGGCACGGTCACGGAGCTCGCGGCAGGCGGCACGCTACCACACGGCGGCAAATTAAAGGGGACGTATATATACGCCCATTTGCCTGTCCGTGCCATTCTGTTGACGTATATCTTCATGCAGCGGTCGGGAAGCGGTTAAAGGTCTCATCCCAGCCCAATTATTATTCATTATTGCTTCCACACATATCGCTTTGGATTACAGCTTCATTGAGCGCTTTAGGATCTCCTCCTATGTAAAAAAAAATGGCTTCCTATTTTGTCAAACTTCTTTTCATAGCCTGACAGTGATTTTGAATGTGTGACATAAAACTGTTAATCAGTCAAATAAACATAGCTCAGATTGCAGCCTAAATAACTGCCTTCACCAAATAAATTCATGTTTTCTTTTGTGTCCCGTACGTGCAACGCAACAGACTAGACTGATTTTGGAAATTAACGAAAATTGAAGCAGTTCTTGGAACAATATTTCATGTATAAATAAGTTGATCTCTACAGTGTCTTGAAAAAGTATTCCTACCCCTTGAAATTTTCCACATTTTATCATGTTACAGCCAAAAACGTAAATGTATTTTATGTGATAGACCAGTGATGGCGAACTTTGGCACCCCAGATGTTTTGGAACTACATTTCCCATGATGGTCACCTACACTGCAGAGTGCATGAGTATCATGGGAAATTTAGTTCCAAAACATCAGGGGTGCCAAGGTTCACCATCACTGTGCTAGACCAACACAAAGTGGCACATAATTGTGAAGTGGAAGGATTTTTTTTTTACACATATTTGAAAAGTGTGGCGTGCATATGTATTCAGCCCCCTTTACTCTGATGCCCCCAACTAAAATCTAGCGGAACCGATTGCCTTCAGAAGTCACCTAATAATTAGTAAATAAAGTCCACCTGTGTGTAATTTAATCTCAGTATAAATACAGCTGTTCTTTGAAGCCCTCTGAGGTTTGTGAGAGAACCTTAATGAACAAACAGCATCATGAAGGCCAAGTAACACACCAGACAGAGATAAAGTTGTGAAGAAGTTTAAAGCAGGGTTAGGTTATTAAAAAAAAAAAAAATATCCCAAGCTTTGAACATCTCACGAGCATTGTTCAATCCTTAATCTGAAAATGGAAAGAGTATTGCACAACTGCAAACCTACCAAGACATGGCCGTCCACCTAAACTGACAGGCCGGGCAAGGAGAGCATTAATCAGAAAAGCAGCCAAGAGGCCCATGGTAACGCTGGAGGAGCTGCAGAGATCCACAGCTCAGGTGGGAGAATCTGTCCACAGGACAACTATTGTGCAGTCCACAAATCTGGCCTCTATGGAAGTGTGGCAAGAAGAAAGCCATTGTTGTGAAAGTAAGCCATAAGAATTCCAGTTTTCAGTTTGTGAGAAGCCATGTGGGGACACAGCAAACATGTGGAAGAAGGTGCTCTGGTCAGATGAGACCAAAATTGAGCTTTTTGGCCTAAAAGCAAAGCGCTATGTGTGACGGAAAATTAACACTGCACATCACCCTGCACATCATCCTGAACCCACTGTGAAATATGGTGGTGGCAGCGTCATGTTGTGGGGATGCTTTTCTTCAGCAGGGACAGGGAAGCTGATCAGAGTTGATGGGAAGATGGATGGAGCCAAATACAGGACAATCTTAGAAGAAAACCTGTTAGTCTGCAAAAGACTTGAGACTGAGGCAGTGCCAGAGCTACAATGGAATGGTCTAGAACTCTAGATCAAAGCATATTCATGTGTTAAAATGGCCCAGTCAAAGTCAAGACCTAAATCCAATTGAGAATCTGTGACAAGACTTGAAAATTGCTGTTCACAGACACTCTCCATCCAATCTGACAGAGCTTGAGCTATTTTTCAAAGAAGAATGGGCAAAAATTTCACTCTCTAGATTAGGGATCGACCGATTATCGGCGGCCGATATTCACTATTTAAGTATCGTATCAGGCGCAAACGTACCTGATATTACCGATAATGCTTCAAGGGGTTTTACCGGTGTGGTGCATGCAGATACTTTGTTCGGGTCTCGGAACTAGTATCCCGGAAGCGATGTCATGGCATCACTCCCCGGATTACTGGCATCCTAAAGGCGCCAGTTTTAAAGAATATGAAGTACAGTGGAACCTTGGTTAACGAGCGTTTTGAAAGACGAGCAACTTTTTTTTTTTTAAATCCTGGCTCGGTTTGTGAGTGTTGTCTCAAAAACGAGCAGGATTCTAGCCAATGGGGTGTGCAGTACCGCGTTTGGCCAGAGGTGCGGGGGTGCTGGTGACACTCTGAGCCGTTCGGAAACACTCAAAAAATACTCCGTTCCCGAGTGTTTCTGAGTTCAGCCAAGCTGTCCCCGGGTATTTCCGAGGCTCTCCGGCGAAATATCGGTATCGACACCGAAAAACGATATTGGTCGATCCCTACTCTAGATGTGTAAAGCTGGTAGAGACATCCCCAAAAAGACTTGCAGCTGTAATTGCAGTGAAAGGTGGTTCTACAAAGTAATGACTCAGAGGCGCTGAATACAAATGCCCCCCCACACTTTTCACATATTTATTTGAAAACCATTTATCATTTTTCTTCCACTTCACAATTATGTGCCACTTTGTGTTGGTCTATCACATAAAATATCAATTAAATAAATTTACGTTTTTGGTTGTAACATGACAAAATGTTGAAAATTTTAAGGTATATGAATACTTTTTCAAAGCTTTTTTGTAATGTGGGATTTACGTGCACACAGGTCGTGGCTTGGGCTTTCTGATTTTAACAGGTTTTACCAACCTTGTGTAGAGGAAAAAAAGACTTTGTGAAGCCTTCTTAAAACAAGGAGGAATTAGATTTTCTCACTTTCATCCATCACAGGTCCAATAAGTGGAAGTGGCCGTTTAGTGCTCATTTTAGAATAGTGGGCCGGCCTATGCAAAGCATTCCTTTATGCTGTTGTGGCCCAGTGTACTGGTTTATAGTACAGACACATATGATCTGGCCTCTTCTAGGTTAGAATCAAGCCCGCTCGGGCATACAGTGCGCTGCTCTTGTGATCGCTCTGTCCAGCGAATTACTATTTCCAGTAATCAGGTTATCATGTGATCACTATGACTGGTCATAGCGATCACATAATAACAATGTAGGCAACTAGGGATGGGCTCAGGCACGTTAAGATCGTAGTCCCAACCCACGTGCGCAATCCCGCCAGGAAGCCATTATTGCATATTGCCAATCATAAGCGCAGCATGTGTATGTGAAACTGCAGACCGAGAAATGCTTCACTGCCTATGATTGGCGATGTGCAGTGAGGACTTCCTGGCGGGATTGCTCAGGTGGGTTGGGACTATGATCTGAACATGCTTGAGCCCATCCCTATGAGCAACCTGTCATGAATGGCTTTCAATTCATTAACAGTTGTGATTGGCCGAAAGCAATCAAATGGTACCTGGCTACCTGTACCATGTGATTCGTTTAGCCAATCGCCGATCACAACCATAAAGGGGAGCTCCACCCAAAAGGGTAAGCTCCACTTGTTTGCACCCTCCAATGCCTCATTTGGCACTTTTTTTTGGGTGGGGGGGGGAGCAGGTACCTGGTTTTGACAGGTACCCGGTTTTGACAGGTACCCACTTCCAATACCTTGGTTGTAACAAGTGGTTATTTGGGTCACTTTTGCGTTTCTGTCATCTCGAACCAGTCTGCCCATTTTCCTCTGACGTCAACAAGGCATTTTCCTCCACTCAACTGCCAATCACTGGATATTTTCTCTATTTCGGACCATTCTCTGTAAACCCGAGAGATGGTTGTGTGTAAAAATCCCAGTAGATCAGCAGTTTTTGAAATGCTCAGACCAGCCCATTTGGCACCAACAACCATGCTACGTTCAAAGTCATTTAAATCCCTTTTCTTCCTCATTCTGATGCTCGGTTTGAACTTCAGCAAGTCATCTTCACCACGTCTAGAGGCCTAAATGCATTGAGTTGCTGCCATGTGATTGGCTGATTAGCAATTTGTGTTGCCAAGCAATTGAACAGGTGTACCTAATAAAGTGGCCGGTGAGTGTATATACCCCTCACCCTGAGAACCCCCAATTGTTATATGGTCAGGTGGATGATTCACCAAGCATCATTTAGTGAATTGAGCCTGCCTATGAGACTGCTTTAAAAGTTCCATAGTGTTAAGACATTGTATTTGGTTTTGTTTTTTTAGGTGCATACAGTCTGTTTCTGGAGTTTGAGCAGAACCAGAAAACTCTAACCAAAACTGCCTACGCAAGACTTATTAAAGCACTGCTGGAGGGTGGCCTATTGGAGAATGCTTTAAATGTAGCAGATGTGTGAGTATTGAGCATTCAAGAATCTCTTTACTTTCCATGTTATTAGCTGTGAATTTGTAGTTGGGGTAAAGGGGAACGTGGTGGAAGCAGTTCCTTAGAATTCCACAGCTACAGCCATTCGAAGGGCCATCTTCACCTTCACAACATACACAGGCATTCTGTGCAGCCAGCCTGGGCCTCCAAGTGCATCCCCAGCTTTATATCTGTGTAGAACCAATGTACAGATCAGAACACAGTCTATCTGCATTCTTATTCATACATCGGTTCCACAGCTTTAGCAACCATAACCTGACCCATCGATAAATTCAGTTGTACTTCCCTTTCTTCCCCCCTTTGCATCTTAACCTCTACTTCCCCCCACAATCACAGTTCCCCAAGTTTAATTTAATTCCCCTTTTTTGAGAAAAATGTAAAACTCAACATCAGGATCGCCAAGGTACCTTGACTATTACTAGGTGGCCCATCTTCTTGCACCTTGTGCATGATAACCCAGATCAACCTACACCATTGCCTTTGAATCTTTTGTTTTAAATTTTCGTTGTAATGTCTTTTCCACGCTACTACTTATAGTGTACAACATTCTATGCATTACTATGACTGCTGGAACATATACGTTGTACTGTCTGTCACCTGATGTTGTGTTGTCCTAAAGAATGCATTTAAAAAGTCATGCTATGTACACCAGTGCTGAGTGAGTACATAGGTTGCCTATATTAAGTCTTTTCACTCTACCAAGCCAATTTTTTGTCCTTAAAGCGGAGTTCCGCTCAAAAGTGCCAGCTCCGCTTGTTTGCTCCTTTACCCCCTCCAGTGCCACATTTGGCACCTTTTGGGGGGGAAAGGGTACCTGTTTTTGACAGGTACCCATCCCCATTTCCAGGACACAGAGATGCAATGAGGGCCCCCAGAAGTTCAGCCCCTCCTTCCTCCGCCGCCGTGCCACTTAGACTTAGAAATACTTAGAAAGTGCAACTCGCTTCGCACATGCTCAGTAGGGAACTAGCCGTAAAGTTGAAAGGCCGGTTTCCCTTACCACACATAGCGGCAGCAGCACCCGAGAGCTGATTAGAAAATCAGCTAGGGTGCCGTCATCGCGAGATCCTTGGGCAGGTAAGTGTCCTAATATTAAGTCAGCAGCTACAGTATTTGTAGCTGCTGACTTGAAATTTTTGTAGGGGGGCTGGTGCTCTGCTTTAAAGTGGTTGTAAATCCTTTCATATACTCAGTGAAGTGACTGGCCCTCGGTTGATATAAAGAGATGAAAGAAATCCTCCTACAGTGCAGAATTTAGCTACAGGCCTCTAAACTTCGTGTGGCCTTCAGATCAGCACAGCAACCGTGCGTAGAGAGCTTCATGGAATGGGGTTCCATGGACAAAAGCAGCTGCATCAAAGCCTTACATCACCAAGTGCAGTGCAAAGGGTCAGATGCAGTGGTGTAAAGCACTCTATCGCTGGACTGGAGCAGTGGAGGTGTGTTCCCTGGAGTGACGAATCACGCTTCACTGTCTGAAAATCTGATGGACGTGTCTGGGTTTGGTGGTTGCCAGAACGGTACTTGCCTGACTGCATTGTACCAAGTGTAAAGTTTGGTGGATGGGGGATTATGGTGTGGGGTTGTTATTCAGGGGTTGGGCTTGGCCCCTTGGTTCCAGTGAGGGGAACTCTTAAGGTGTCAGCATACCAAGACATTTTGGACTATTTCATGCTCTCAACATTGTGGGAGCAATTTGGGGTTGGCCCCCTCCGGTTCCAACATGACTGCGCACCAATTGAAAAGGAAAATAAGGATATGGACAGCCGCACTCCAAAAAACCTTGACGGTCGCCTTTATTGTAAAGGATCGGATAAAATACACCAAAAAAATCACAGCATAACCGGGGTAACAGCTGACATGTTTTGCACTGTAACTAGTGCTTACTCGTAGCTGACTGCGCACCAATGCATAAACAAGGTCCGTAAAGACATGGATGAGCAAGTTTGGGGTGGAGGAACTTGACTGGCCTGCACAAAGTCCTAACCTCAACCCGATAGACCACCTTTGGGATAAATTACAGCAGAGACTGCGAGCCAGGCCTTCTCGTCAGTACCTGACCTCACACATGCGCTTCTGGAAGAATGGTCAAACATTCCCATAGACACACTCCTAAACCTTGTGAACAGCTTTCCCAGAAGAGTTGAAGCTTTTATAGCTGCAAAGGGTGGGCCAACTCAATATTGAACCCTATGGACTAATGGTGGCCATCCACGGGTCGAATTTTGAAAGAATTTTCTTTTGAAATTAAGAAAATTTGTGCGTTTTTTGATCCGATGGTGCCACCATTGATTTCTAAATTCGACCGACCAAACCTTCAATTTCACCTTGTGTTCCTACAGAAAATAATTTTTGTGTCTGGGGAATCTTCTTTTCTTTCCGGGAATCTTCTTTTCTTTCCGGCAATTTTCTTTTCTTGCACATGCGCATTTCTTTTTCGATTACAAATCATTTGTTTTTTCAAAAAATATCCAACATGTTGGATTATTAAAATACGATGGCCGCACGAAAATCGGCTGTTGCTGCAGCCCACTAATGGTGCGAAAAACAAACGAAAATTCTTAGATAAGATTTTAGAAAGAAAGTGCTTTTGAAATTCGACCTGTGTATGGCCAGCATAAGGCTGGGATTCCATTAAAGTTCAGGTGTGTGTAAAGGCAGGTGTCCCAATACTTTTGACAATATAGTGTATGAGTGAGCACTAACAGAGTCAACTTATTTTCATAGTAACAAATAAGAGGTAATGACCAAGCACAAACATTTGCGCGAAACGCATCTACCTCTTTGTCCCTTGCTCCATCTGTCAACCACTTGTCATATGAAGCTTCAATAAAAGGATTTTTGGAAGTGCAGCCATCCGGAATTATTTCTTCATGTTGCACAGCATGCGAGCTGGGCTATCACCTGACTAGTGTGTGTGTGGATTAAACAGAGACTCCCTCACCTGGAACAGCTTTTCTTGTTTAACAAATGAGATTTGTTCCCAGGGCTGCGAATTAGGCAGTACAATCAGCCCTCCTATACTGGGCCAGGGCCCTATCAGTTCAAAAGGGGGGGGGCGGCAGGCACCTGCTGAGCAGGAGGGCTGGCTGTACTGCCTTATTGCTGACACTGATCCTCTTGTGCCGGTTGTTGCCCTGACTTTTTTGCAGTTACACCAAATAAACTCTGCAATATCTGTGCATTCATATATGGAATACAGACCGAGAAGCCGGTAGCCGATTTGCTGCACTCCTAATGAGTTTTGTGTCGTCTATATAGAGCTAGCCTGGGAGACATGAAATTAGAGATGTCGCAGTATTGGAATGAAAGATTAGGTCTGTAACAGTGGCTAACATCTATTTAATCACACTGAAGATTGAAAGATTGGGGGAAAGTAAATCCCGAGCTTCATGTAATTTACAGCCCTCCCGCGTGAAATGTTGATTTAAGGCCTTCGACAGATGGGACAAAATAAGAAGAGGAACTGAGCAATGAGTGCTTAGGCAGGGATTAAGGGGATTGCTAAGAAAATCCCGAGTCCGATGACTATTTCTGACCCCCCTGAAGCTGAAAGTGACAGAGAGGATGGTCATATTGTGCCGGCAAAGGATTTTGCGAGATTGATGGGAATAATTTAGCAATGACCCTGCTTACTTCCCAATCTGCTCAGTGCGTAAGTTTCAGTAGGTAGAATAGACTGCTCAATTGGTTAGCCTCAAGACGATCATTGTGATTTATCTTGATTGTTGATACACTAAATGACAGTGACCCTTTTATCCCCTTGCTACTCTCACTGCTTTCCCTGCTGCAGGAGATTTTTTTTTTTTTTTTCGCTTTTGTTAATCTAGAAAGGAACTTTGCAAAGTTATGCTGGGATTTCATTAGTGGTCGGTGCATTTGGCAGATGCTGGAAAACAGATGCAGGGGACAAGCTTGGCTTCTTCTTAATTTGAAAGCTTGCCTTGGCTTTCCGATATTAAACTCTTTGTCATTAGAGCACAGAGATTTCTGTTGAATTTTGAGATGCGTGCGTATGGCAGCAGGTGAGACTCTATGCGATTTAGCTTTGCACTGGGGGTATTGTCCGCTTTATAGACCTATAGTTGTGTGCTGGCCAGATATGGAGCCATTTCAGCTGTGTGATGTTTTTATGTATTAAAATTAACATTGGGACAAATGGGGAAAATGTCACTCATCCCAAGTTTGGCAGAAGCAATTGACAAGCACGTTGGCAAATGATTTGTAAAAGCAGGCTTTGACTGCAGCCAATGAAATTATTTTGACACTTATACCCACTTTCTCAGATGGGAGAGTTTGTCTTGGCAGGTAGTTGACTTTCCAATCAGGTCCCGCTGTCAGTTTTTCGGGCGGTAGCAGCATACTCCTGCGCATGAGTGGACTGGCTCTATAGTGGCTGTGTTGCCTTAGACCAGTGGTCTCTTTTAAACTGTTGCCCGGGGGCCGGATGTGGCCATTTGCCTGCCTTTACCCGGCCCTTGGGGCACTATTTCTTCCACTGATGCCAATGATGGGGCACTATTCCACCTATTACACCAACAGTGGAGCACTGCTCCTGCTACTGACTATTCCTGCAAATTCCTCCAACTGATACCAATGATGGGGCACTATTCTTCCCACTGACACCAACAAATGGGCACTATTCCTCCAATTGATATCAATGATGGGGCACTAGTCTTCCCACTGATACCAACAATAGGGCACTATTCCCCCAATTAAAGCCCATGAGGGGTATTGCTTATTCACATTGACAGCATGGCATTTTTTACTCCCACCAGCCACAGTCCGACCCCCCCCTCCCCTAAAGCCTAAAGGACAGTAAACTGGCCCTTTGTTTAGAAACCCCTGCCTTAGACAATGAGGATAATTTCTTTAGATGCCATGCTGCCCCCCAGGCCTGGGGTTGTACTGATGGTACTGTAGAAAATGGAAGAAAAGGGTGCGCACTGGCCTAGTACAATATCCAACATAAATTTATTGTAACCGTAAAATGGTTAATAAGTCTTCTCACAAACATAAATGAAAAGATCACTCAACAGGCCACATGTGTGACTGGTCTTTCCCAGAACGCCTGGAACACCAAGCCGGGGTAAAGGGACCCAAATCCATGTCCCTGCTGGCTAATCCAGGTCCCTACCCCGGCTTGGTGTTCCAGGCATTGTGGGAAAGACCAGCCACGCATGTGGCCTGTTAAGCAATCTTTTTATTTGTTAGTAGAAATTTTAACCATTTTATTATTGCAATAAATTTATGTTGGAAAATGCCCTAGGCCAGTGCACTCTCTTTTCTTAATTCTTTTTAGGCGGACCTGATCAGAAGCTCCATGCAGCTCTGTGGACAGATCGATGTAAACAGTCTTATGTCCAAATTACAGTATGAGCCTGGATTCACACTGATGCGATGCGAGAACCAGTGCAATTACAGCTGTATGGCTGAATTAGCATTGCTCAGAGATCGCATGCGATCGGCACCTGCAGTGCGGGTCCGAATTACATGTGATCTCTGAGATCGCAGCAGTGTGAACCCGGGCTGAAAGTAAGAGAAAAACAAAACAGAAAAGGACTGTGTTCTTTAATGTTTTTCCTAATTTAAACATGACAGATCGGTGGGAGCCTGTTGTAAGCAGACTAGAGGTGAGTGAGTAACTTGTATGGCGCTACAAATGCGAACTAAATCGCCTCAAGGCGCTTTTTGCATCCAGTGTCGTCCTGCGTCTTCAGAAGAGGTGGGTCTAAAGTTTTTTCCAGAAGGCCCGATGGTTTTCTTCCATGCAGATGTCCATGGGTAGAATGTTCCATAGCCGTGGTCCTTGGACTGCAAATCTTCGTTCTCCTTTAGATTTGTAGCAGGTCTTGGGGATATAGAGGAGGTTTTGGTTAGTTGACCAGAGGGCGCGACTAGGGGTGTAGTGTTTTATTTTCTCGCATAGGTAATGAGGAGTGTTTCCTTGTGTGCATTTGTGAGTGAGGCAGAGGGTCTTGAATGTAACCTGATCCTTCACGGCTAGCCAATGGAGGGTCCTCAGGGACGGGGTGATTGATTCCCAGGTTTTTTTTCCAGTTGACAGTCTGGCTGCTGTGTTCTGGACGACTTGTAGACGCAAAATTTGGTATTTGGGAAGTAGGTAGAGAGGGAGTTTTGCGTAGTCGAGTCGGGAACTGATGATTGTTCCAACTACTACTGCTGTGTCCTCTTCCGGGATGAAGGGGATGAGGCTACGCAGCAGGCGTAGTAGGTAGTGAGATCCGCTGACTACTGATCCTATTTGGGCGTCCATGTCTGAGTCAAAGATGACTCCAAGGGTTTTGACTTTGGTGCTTGGGGTGATGGTTTGTCCAAGGATGGTGGGTGGTGTGCATGTTGTCCTAGAGTTTTTCTTTCGGTTTGCGTGGAGAAAGAAGTTCTGTTTTGGATGCGTTAAGTTTGAGGGAGGTCTCGTCATCCAATTATCGATCAATGAGAGGCAATTTTCTAGTGCGTGGTATTGGTCTTTTTTGTTGGTGATGCAAAGGTAGATTTGAGTGTCATCAGCGTAGGAGTGATAGAGCAGGTCCTGTTTGCTGATGATTTTGAGGAGTGGGCGGAGGTAGATGTTGAAGAGCACGGGCGACAGGGGTGATCATTGAGGGACTCCGAAGTGAAAGCTCCTAGTTTCACTGTCTGGGATCGATTCTCTAGGAAGGATGCGAACCAGGGTAGGTCAGAGTCTGCGACTCCGGCTACTTCTGTGAGCAGAGTTTTGTGGTCTACTGTGTCGAAAGCTGCGCTGAGGTCCAGCAGCACCAGGAGACACGATTCTCCGTCACCTGCTGCTTCGAGGGCATCATCCCATATTTTGACTTAAAAAAATGGGCTAACTACTGTTTAGTTTTTTTTTTTTCAATTCTTTAAAGTGTATTTTTGCCCAAAAAATTGCGTTTGAAATACCGCTGCGCAAATACCGTGTGACATAAAATATTACAACAATCGCTATTCTATTCCATGGGGTCTCTGCTAAAAATATATATATATATATATATATATAATGTTTGGGGGTTCTACGTGGTTTCTAGCAGAAAAAACAGGATTTTTACTTGTAAGCAACAAGTGTCAAAAAAGATTAAGGCCCCTTTCACACGGAGGGTCCGTTCAGGTCCGCCTGTCAGCTTTTTAGGCGGACCTGCACGGATCCTCCATGTAACCCTATGGAGCCACAGATGTCAGCGGTGACATGTCCGCTTACATCCGACCCGCTCCGCTCTGCCAAAGTGTGACGGAGGAAAACCCTATTTTTCCTTCCGTCGGCGGAGCAGATCGGATGACAACGGACTCTACGGTCCGTCGTCATCCGATCCCCCATAGGGGAGAGCGGCGCTCTGACAGGGCGGTCCCTGCACAGTGTGCGGGGACTGCCCAGTCATCCGCCGGCTCAGCAGGGATCAACGGAGCGATCCCCGCTGAGCAAGCAGAGCTTCACGGGGCAGATCTTCACGGATCCGCCCCGTGTGAAAGAGCCCCAAGTCTTTAAATGGTTAAACTGAGAACTTCTACAGAGTTCAGTCCTTTGAAGTATAAACATTGTATCTCTTCTCAGACTTGGCAGGCTGCCCAGACAAGTTGCGGCAAACTTCAGGCAACTTGCATTGACTTCTATTACAGAAGTCATTTGCAAGTCGTGCTGAAGTTTTAAATCGGCTTTTTTTTTTTCAGCACAATCGGCCAATGCAGATTAATTCAAAAATGCCAAATATCGGCCGATATATCGGTCGACCTCGAAAGCAGACACAAGTCCACATACACAGAGCCATCACAGGTCCTCCACAAACTGGCGGCATGAATGTCAAAAAGCTTACTTCTGTCCGTAAGTACACTATATTACAAAAATTATTGGGACGCCTGCCTTTACACGCATATGAACTTTAATGGCATCCCAGTCTTAGTCCGTAGGGTTTAATATTTAGTTGGCCCACCCTTTGCAGCTATAACAGCTTCAACTCTTCTGCGATTATCACTGTCAGCACTGTCCGTGTTAACAAGGGAATCGTGCAAATTTCTTTCCTGCAACCCGCGGTTGCAGAAAAATGTAGTGTGTGTATGGCTTTCCTTATCTCCCTGATATACTTTGCTTCCTCCTTCAGCAGCAGCCTGTGAACTTCATGAAAATTCTGTCTGCCTTCCTGTCTAGCTGAGCCAAGACATACAATTTCTCTAATTAAAATGCACGGCCTCCAGCAAGAAGAAACAGGAACAATGCTGGAGGCAATTTACAGCACACTAATTTTGGTAGCATAATTATTAACTTGGAATATACAGTGCCTTGAAAATGTATTCATACCACTTGAAATTTTCCCCATTTGTCATGTTGCAACCAAAAAGGTAAATGTATTTTATTGGGATTTTATGTGATAGACCAACACAAAGTGGCACATAACTGATGTGGAAGAAAAATTATAAATGGTTTTCAATTATTTTTTTACAAATATCTGAAAAGTGTGGTGTGCATTTGTATTCAGCCCCCTTTACTCTGATACCCCTAATTAAAATCTAGTGGAATCAATTGTCTTCATAAGTCACCTAATTAGTAAATAGAGTCCACATGTGTGTAATTTAATCTTGGTATAAAGTCAGCTGTTCTGTGAAGCCCTCTGAGGTTTGTTAGAGAACCTTGGTGAATAAACAGCATCATGAAGGCCAAGGAACACACCAGACAGGTCAGGGATAAAGTTGTGGAGACGTTTAAAGCAGGGTTAGGTTAAAATAAAAATATCCCAAGCTTTGAACATCTCACGGAACACTATTCAATCCAACATCCGAAAATGGAAAGAGTATGGCACAACTGCAAACCTACCAAGATATGGCCGTCCACCTAAACTGACAGGCCGGGCAAGAGGAGCATTAATCAGAGAAGCAGCCAAGAGGCCCATGTTAACTCTGGAGGAGCTGCAGAGATCCACAGCTCAGGTGTGAGAATCTGTCCACAGGACAACTATTAGTCGTGCACTCCACAAATCTGGCCTTTTACAAAGCCATAAGAAGTCCCGTTTGCAGTTTGCGAGAAGCCATGTGGGGAACACAGCAAACAAAATGGCCTAAAAGCAAATCGCTATGTGTGGCAGAAAACTAACACTGCACATCACCCTGAACACACCATCCCCACCGTGAAACATGGTGGTGGCAGCATCATGTTGTGGGGATGCTTTTCTTCTGCAGGGACAGGGAAGCTGGTCAGAGTTGATGGAAAGATGGATGGAGCCAAATACAGGGCAATCTTAGAAGAAAACCTGTGATGCCCTGTACACACGATCTGTTTTCCTGTTGGGAAAAAGTTGGATGTTTTTTCCGATGGAATTCCTCTCAAGCCTTCCTTGCATACACACGGTCACACAAATGTCCGGTTAACTTTTGACTGCCAAGAACGCGGTGACGTAAAAGACTACGACGAGCCGAGAAAATAAAGTTCTATGCTTCCGAGCATGCGTTGGAATTTAGTGCGTCGGGATTTGTACACACGATCGGAAATTCCGATCAGTTTTTTTTCCCTGACGGGAAAATAGAGAACCTGCTCTTTTTCCAGCAGTTTTTCCTTTGGAAAAAGTCTAATGGAGCATACACACGGTCGAGATTCCTGACCTAAAGCTCTCATCAGACTTTTTCCAACAGGAAAATCGATTGTGTGTACGGGGCTATAGTCTAAAAATGACTTGAGACTGGGGTGGAGATTCACTTTCCAGCAGGACAACGACCCTAAAAACATACAGCCAGAGCTACAATGGGATGGTTTAGATCAAAGCATATTCATGTGTTAGAATGGCCCAGTCAAAGTTCAGACCTAAATCCAATTGAGAATCTGTTGCAAGACTTTATAATTGCTGTTCACAGACACTCTCCATCCAATCTGACAGAGCTTGAGCTATTTTGCAAAGAAGAATGGGCAAAAATGTCACTCTCTAGATGTGCAAAAAGACTTGCAGCTGTAATTGCAGCACAAGGTAGTTCTACAAAGTATTGACTCAGGGGGGCTGAATACAAATGCCCCCCACACTTTTCACATATTTATTTGTAAAAAAAAATTAAAACCATTTATCATTTTCCTTCCACTTCACAATTATGTGCCACTTTGTGTTGGTCTATCACATAAAATCCCAATAAAATACATTTACGTTTTTGGTTGTAACATGACAAAATATGGAAAATTTAAAGGGGTATAAATACTTTTTCAAGACACTGTATATTCTTTTGTTAAAGAATATTAATTGTTATTAACTTGGTATGGGAAAAGTTCTGCTTGAAGGTAGCTAAGGACCCCACAGTGTGCGTCGGCACCGAATACAATAAGGCAGAAAATGGCGGCCACTCAGATTAATTTATAACTAGCACAAAAAAATAGGCGCACATGGACAGGGCAGTATGCTGAATCCTCGGCACTCAATCCAGCTAGTAAACACAAATGGCATGCTTAATCGGACATTTATTTGTTCTTTTTATCTTCTGATGATCTGTGTGATTATACGGTTCTTGACTGTAATGCGAAAATTAATCGTCCAAAACACTGTGTTAATTCCTGCAGTCAATTTCAGTAGCAGTAACCAACCCATCAAAAAAAACAACATATCCCTGCTCCATTTTCTGTTTTATAATTACAGTGAAGGATGATGTAAATGAGCATCGAGAGGGTATCTTACATGATATACATTGAAAAGACATAACAGATGCGGTTATTTTAGTCATCTAATATGTCAGCATTCCAGAATCTGAGCAGATTGTTTAAAAGGAAAATCTCGTTACTTTGTTTCCTTTTTGTCGCTCATTTTCCACTTTGTCATCTGTCAGATCATAAAGAAGGGGAAAAAAAAGAAAAGAGAACGAGGGGGGGGGGGGGGAGAAAAATAATTATTCTATAACCATTGACAGTTTAGCACAAAAGCTGTCTCCAGGTCGATATTTTCCAGCAATATTTTTAACATATGAACAGTAGTTTTTGTAATTTCACCTTCGAGCTTAACCGATCATTATCCTATCAGAAGCATGTCAGTAATGCCTTTTTGACTGTCTGCCTCTTTTAGCGCCAAGAAGCACTTCAGTGACTACAGCATACAAAATGTTTCCTGCAATCTCCTTCTGGCAGAGCAAGTTAGGCGGGACTGTTTGAAAGGTATGTCATAATGCTTGACCTTTACGTCACATTAATGCCTCTGTAGATTTTTCTTGTTACGCCCTTCGAATACTTAGATAAAGGAGTCCATTTAGCAAATTACCTGCTTATCAAGAGCCTTTTGTGGTCTCGGAGAGACGTAAATTACTGTACATGCATTTATAATACATCTTGAATATGAATGTACTTGTCATTTGACCACTTAGT
Organism: Rana muscosa; assembly: GCA_029206835.1. Taxonomy (NCBI): domain Eukaryota; kingdom Metazoa; phylum Chordata; class Amphibia; order Anura; family Ranidae; genus Rana; species Rana muscosa. The sequence goes on along the minus strand of CM055121.1, from coordinate 245,085,765 downwards.
CCGGTTTCCATCCCATTTAACACAAGATTTTTTTTTTTTTTTTTTTTTCTTTTTCTCCTTTCCTTAAGGATGAAGCTTTTTTTTTTTTTTCTTCTTCTTCTTCTCAGACATGCAAAATTTGTGTTTTCAGGGAGGGTGAAAAAAATATGCGTACATGCTTTCATCAATGTTAAAATTCACAGTACAAGTCAGTTTTATTTTTGCAAATTAACATAATATAATGCCTATGAACAACTTGTGCACGTGTATATGGGGGTTTTATCTTCACGTATTTTTCAAGCAAAATTAAGTGTACATGAAATGATTACAATACTGCGTTTTATTTTATTTTTTTATTATTATTATTAAATTGTTGAACCCTTCCACGCTATGTCTGAGAAACCCCCTGAAAGTTATATTTACAATCCCTAAAGTGCAAGTCAACTCTAAAGCAGCTTATCATGAATCTTTTTTACTAAGCATTTTTTTATTTTATTTGTTAACTTCTTTTTTGCAATTCTTTCACAATGTTGTGTTTGATTGCTAAACAGTAGCAACATGTATGAAAATTTTGTGTATTATTTCCTTGATAAATAGTTTTGGCCGCAGTTTATTTTAACATATCGAGTAAGTACAGTTAATTAGAGAAATACTGCTCCTATGTATAGTGGTTTGTTATATTTTTTCATGTACAAACCCTCCCCTTCCTTTTTCTTCCTCTTCCTCTCTCGCTCTCTCTCTCTCCCCCCCTCTCTCTCTCTCCCCCCCTCTCTCTCTCTCTCCCCCCCTCTCTCTCTCTCCCCCTCTCTCTCTCTCCCCCCCCTCTCTCTCTCTCCCCCTCCCTCCCCCTCTCCCCCCTCTCTCTCTCCTCCCCCTCTCTCTCTCTCCCCCCCTCTCTCTCCCCCCTCTCTCTCTCTCCCCCTCCCTCCCCCTCTCCCCCCTCTCTCTCTCCTCCCCCTCTCTCTCTCCTCCCCCTCTCTCTCTCTCTCCCCCTCTCTCTCTCTCCCCCCTCTCTCTCTCTCCCCCCTCTCTCTCCCCCCTCTCTCTCTCTCCCCCCCTCTCTCTCTCCTCCCCCTCTCTCTCCTCCCCCTCTCTCTCCTCCCCCTCTCTCTCCTCCCCCTCTCTCTCCTCCCCCTCTCTCCCCCCTCTCTCCCCCCCTCTCTCCCCCCTCTCTCCCCCCTCTCTC